>JAQGCH010000143.1:0-31635 GCA_034699485.1 Nanhermannia elegantula
TAACTCTCATAAGAAAACTATTTTAATAACATGGAGATAACAGTCAACTCTTTTTTGAAGCTTATATAACTCATATAACTAGTTATACAATACAGCTGTACGTTAAGGTCAGTTAACTAACAAATATAGTGATCGATACAAGTCAACCTCCTTATAAATACATGTTTTAGTAAAAACTTAATAACTCACAAATTTGAGAAATCAAATAAATGAATATATTAAGTACTCTTATAATTTATAAGGCACGAGCATTAAATCAAAATAATATTTAAGTTTTAGTTATACGGTAGCTTCGAATCTTTAAATTGTTTTATTAAATATAAGAGTATAGTCAACTTTAAAAATGAACTTTATTTCTAAAAATATTATTAAATAAGATATTTTTTGTTAAAAATTTGTTTTATTTTTTTAAATAGTTTACTATTTAATCGGTAAAATTGTATATTTATAAAAAGACTTATTTTTAAATTTTTTTATCCAATTTAAGAACAATGAAGTACATGTACTGCTCAGCAGTGGTTTTTAAACTTATTCATTTAATGGCCACTTTTTCAATTCAAAAGTTGTATTATTAATATTCATAACTGTATGATTCATAGGCTGTACTTAAATACATGTATATAAATATTTAAATTATTCAATGTTGTAATATTGTGACTCAATTCTTATGGTATTTAAGTTATACAATAACTTACATTATATTCTATGGATTTACTTCAGTGAAAACACACACATTAGCAAACTTTAACAAACACATTATCCTTAGAGCCTGAGTATATATCAAAAATTATAGTTATTTAATTAAACTTTTGTCTAAAACAAACATCTATTTATATTTTCCTTTTATCCAATGAGACTTTGAACACCTTCTTGAATATGAGAGACCCACTGCTCGGAACCTATGCATTATTTTACGATTTTTTAACCTTTCATGTAATGATGGAAAAGACACAAAAGCACACCAATACCATTCCAATACCATTCCAATACCACAGCAAAAGCTAAAATAAATCCAATACCATATATCAATAAATACTACTGAAAATATTTTAATACCATTCCATACCATACAATTTGAATTTGTTTCGTTTGTTTATGCGATAATGTATTAGATTATATAAAAGTGAATCACTGCTGCTTTTGTATATGTTTTTGTCACCAGAAAATATTTGTTGGAAAATTTGTATAATTCAAAATCTGTATCATTTATAACATTAAAATTTATTTGTAATCATATTTTTAAGTATTTCACAAATCCCAATACCATTGAGAAAATAAAATAAAATAAAATACCATTCCATGGCATTGGTACTATTTTTCGATTACTACTTCATGCCTTTTATATTCTATGCATATACTATTATACTGTTACAGGAGTACCAGTACCTTAACATCAATATATTAATACGTAGTATTAATAGTTTGACTGTATTTCAAATCAAATAAGTGGCCAATGAATCCTTTGTGAGAAAACTGGTTTTCAAGGTTATCGGTTATTCAACTTTCATTACATAAATACTGAGCAATCCAATAACAAATTTAAGTTAGTTTTAAGGCTTATTTAATTAAGTTTTTAAAAATTAAGTTCAAATCACTGATAATTCTTTTGAATGATTAACTTAATAAAACCTTAAATATGTAGTGAACAACATAAAGCTTTCTTTGATTGAATACCAACTTAGACTTGAATTGTTTGTTGAGATCAGGAATCAGACTTAATCAGAAAAACTATCAGTTCTAACATAAGCTTATGTATAGCTTATGTTTACTGATGTTCGATGTGATCATATAAAAAATAAGGTTAAATTCGGACATACAGTATATGCGCATTGAGCCTTTTGGTTTCGGCGGTCACATGCGGTTAAATTCGGTTAATAATCCGAAATCCAAAATCAGTACTTATGCTCTACACCAGTGGTTTGCAACCCGTAACACACGTATCAAAATGTAGAGAACTTAAGAATACAAAACTAAAGTATAAAATTTATAACTTATTATCATTGAGAGTAATTATTTGTGACCACTAAGAAGGGAAGGATTTTTAGTGTTACTCACGAGGGAACCACCAGAGGTGCCCGACTCGGAATTTAATGAAATTTTGTATTTTTACTAATTAGAAGGCGTTGATTCCGAATATCGACATTATACATGCCCAATCGAAATTTTGTTCCTTTAAAAAGGGTCTAGTCTTACCGTTTATCCTATGTTCCTAATGCGCTTCAATGGGGACAAAATTTAATTCAGTGCCCGATCTTGATATGAGATAAATAGTTAGATTCATTTCTTCAAGATGAGCAATTTGATCACACACTCGATCAGATACAACAACCAGAACATGATAAAAATGGATATCATATACTTATATACAAGTATATATGTTATTTAGTGATAAATATTTTTGGAGAGAAAGAGATACACTGAATGGTCAGGTAAGAGTTGTCAAATTTGGTCGAGTATGGGATTAAATTGCTCAGCTTAAAGAAATGAATCCAACTATGTATCTTATACCAAGATCGGGAACTAAATTAAAATTTTCCCATGGGAAGCGCATTAGGAAAATAGGATAAACGGCAAAGTTAGACCCTTTTTGAAGGTGCAAAGTTTCGATTGGGCACGAATAGTATCGATATTCGGAATCAGCGCCTTCGAATTAGTAAAAATACAAAATTTCATTAAATTATGAGTCGGGCACCTCTGGTGGTTCCCTCGTCAGTCTGCATTCCTGCTCTATCTCATTTAATTATTTGATGTATGCATAATTAGTGTATAGCTGTCGATAGTTTAGATAATAACCTTTGAAATGAACCATTTAAAGCTGTAATATAAATAAATAGTTTTAATTTGTCAAATATAAAATTTTGCTGTGGTTTAGAATCTTCTATACAATAATATCTCTAAGTTTATCTGTTTCTCTGGATCTATAGACTCGCCTTCTGGACATGCCAAAGAGACGAGACCGATATCATTACACTCAGCAGCCAAATTTTTAAAAAATCAAGTACAAAAGATCAAGTACATAGTATAAAAGATAATTTCCAGAAAAGTGATCAGTGTCTAAAAATAATATCACTAATTCATTTTATGAGATAGAGCAGGAATGCAGATCTAAGTAACAATTTAATTTTCGATATATTCAATTCTTATTATTCATATTTAGATTAACGATGACTAACGATATAGAAATTATTGATATCTTAATATAGTTATTTTAATTAATATTTAACTATATCGATACTTTATTAGCAACGTTTTACCATTGTAAGTTTTGCTATTAGTTGATAGGTTCATAGCAGAACAGTTTATTAGAAAGAGTAACTGCTTTGATGATAAACCCAATAAAAATATGATTAATTCATTTTTATATAATTATTGGAACAAAATATTGAAATCAAATATTTGAATGAAGTATAGTTTCTGTATACCTGTGTATTATCTATATTTCGCACAAAGTTAATCATAAAAGCTTTAAAAAAGGTTCGAATGTATTGACTTAAACTTATAAAATAATGAAGAAAAATGTTTAAAGTTATGTTTATCATAATAAATATATATTATAGTAAGAAGAATATGATACTAATGCCCAACAAAGTATTTGTCATAATATAACTTTTAGTATAAAGTTTTGGTTACTTGAAAAACAAAAATTAAAAAATGTGCACATTTTAAACAAAAGGTATTGCATATTATATGCATAAATAATTCTATTCAGTGATGTTAAATGATTCAATTGACTGCCAGCGAAGCGAATGCTCTTAAGATTATGAGTTTGAATATAAGTAAGTCTTCTCAATGATCTGATGTGCGCATAGATTGGTGCGGATGCGCAACACTTTCTGGAACAATACCCGCAATGCAAGAGAATTGCACTGAACAGTGAATATCACTCTGACTTATTCCGTGCGATTCTGTGACTAGACTCTTAACACATTTCTACAGTTCTATATAGCACTGTACAGTACATAATACTTATTTGTTTAAATGTTTTAGTATTTAACTTGACATTCAATTAAAATAAAGTTAAGTTAAAACTTATAAAAACTTAATTAAAAATTTCGACATAATATTTCATAATTATTTGACGTGTTTTAAACTTGAATTTGGTTTACGTGAAACAGATCAAGTTTTGAGATTACTCTGAAGGCCTCAACTTATTGATAAGTCATTATTTGTTTCTAATAATATATAATTTATGTAGTGGTGTAAACGAAAGATTTATTATTCATCGCTATAATCAAAAGTAGATTTTGCTTTTGATTCATGAAGTGTTTTAAAAATGCAAAATTAAATTACAATTTATGTAAGCTATAATTGAATAACTGTTTGAGTATATTTTACTCAACTATTGCGTAACGAGTAAATTATTAACTTTAAGTTTATTTAAATCGTTTTAATCGATTAAATATTTACTTAAGATTTTTATAAATTAGTAATCAATATAAAAATCTGAGAAAAACAATTATTTTGTTGCTTTTCTTTATAAATATATTTCTACTAAAATATGTATTGAAATGTCATCTTTTTTTGAACATAAAATAATTTCAAATTCATAATTAATATCAACCATTTGTATGATATTCTATGGAAATAATTTTCATGTTAATAATATGTGAACAAAAATTTGATATCCAACGACTTCAAAGTGTATTTCTATTAAGACTTATGATTAGCTGTAAAATCCATTCGAATTTATGTGATATCAATAAGTTATACTGTACTGTACTGTCAATCTTTACTATAAAATATATATTTCAAAGACAAACCCTGACATAGGCTTATATAAGACAGAAGATCATCAATGAATATATGATGTAAAGCATCCACTATTGGTATTCTGTTTATTAAAGTTGTTCTATTCTATGAAAACAATGTCTCTTTGTAAGTATAATTAAACCATTCTTTTTATTGAATAATTATAAATCCTGACTAAAACATAGCTGTGACTAAAGCTGTGAATGCCATTAAATGCCTGCTCATGAAAATGCAAACTTTCCAAATGACTCTTAATTACAAATCATAGAAATTGTATTTATTAATGAAGAAATAGCACTGTGTGTACAGATTGTGAAATAAAAACTTCGCGCCCCTGGTTTTGGCCTTTGACCCCCTTATTTGTTAACCAATAAGAGGGATCAAAGGCCAAAACCAGGGGCGCGGAGTTTTTGTTTGACAAAGCGTACAACACTGTATAAGAATTAGTACTTGTGTTGTTAGATATTTGCTTATTCTTTAGATCTAAAAGTTAAAATGTGTTTCACCATTTGTCAAAAGTAGCAGAACGTTCTCTTCTTTGAATGGGTAATATTTTCATAACTTGGTTCCATTTAAACTGAATAAGAGAAAATATATTTTTTCAGATCGATTTCATAGCTCTACTATTATATTTACACAGCTCGTCTCTAATATGTAATAATATTTCTTAGCTTTTCCTTATTTTTTCGAAATATTATATCATTTATGTTATAAACAATTATATTTAATTATAAGAAGGAAAAGTGACAATTTAAATATATTTGTTGATAAGCTTAAAGTCAATTAGCATTAGACGTGTTTTTGTATTATGAATATTAAAACTTTTTTTTAACTATATTTGTGACATATTTTTCAGAATATTTTTTGCTTATTTTGTATTATACTCTCTCTTTATAATTGAGTCAATATATTGTCTGTAAAATAATTTATTGCAAAACTTTTTGCAAAAAAATTCATTTTAATGTTAGAACATATTTTATATTTGTTATTATTATTGTTTCAAAAAATAGAGAGAAGTCACGCATTTTTATAGAAGCTTAAAGTAATGGATATAAAAATTGCTTCAATATATATAATAGAGAATTTACAATAAAAATGTTAAATTGAATCTTATATGGATAGGGATGAGAAATGATCTGACCAACTATTTAAATTTAATAAGGACAGTTAGAGCACTACAATCAAACTAAATCCAATATTTATTAATTGCCTCTTCTGTCTGAGCTGATTGCTTTACAAATTACTACAAAAACAGATAAATAATAGCTTCAAATTGTTTTAGACGTTTTTTGCCTCAAAGCACTAAATGCTTGAAACAAAATGTGTTTGTAAGGGGTAGACTTTTGCATACATTACTACTTAATATATTAGACTTTTGTTTTAAAATATTAACTTATCATTCGCTTAAAAAGTAAACAAATACATATGTTGTCACAGCTGTCACTTTATTTGTTTTTGATTATTGAAAAGTTTAAAATAATTTAAAATATTCAGCAAAATAATTAAAACGTTTGAAATACTGTATATACTATTTGTGAATTAGTTAATTGTTTAAAATCAGAATAATGAGTACTCATTGAATGCATTGAATGCACTCTAAATAATAAATTAGATACAAATTGTGTTCTTTCCCCATCAGAATAAATATAGAATAAGATTAGTGTTATTTCTTTTGAAATGATCCCAAACAATTACATTTAAGAGCAGCCGATCCACACAGAATGTGCAGTACAGTACTGTTCTGGATGGTACTGATGCACCGCTGTATTGGGTTGAAACTAATTTTGAGTTGTATCGAGTCCTCCACTCTTTGCAAAATAATTCATTGCTAATCGAGCTGTTGTTCACCAAAGGATTTCTGGTCTATAGCATGACCTTTACATTAGAGCTGTAAAAATACATATAATATGCATGCGCTGTGACTGTAGTGGACAACAATAGTTTGTTCGTAATAGTTTATACAACACTAGTGAAAACATGCCAAACACCAGACAGCATTATACCGATGTAAGTGATCCACGGTGTGAGTCAGATAATTTAAATAGGCTCTCATTTTTACAAAATATTAGCTTAAAATATTTCATTTTTGAAAACATCTGAAAGTTGAGTATCTCATTGATCTTTCCTTTGGAATTATTATGACTTATATTATTAATGGACATTTATCTTGGAAGTTGTCGTAAGCTTTTTGCTCTATTTGAAGATCTGATATTTCGCAGAATAGCTCTAATGGCTTATTTTGCTGAAAGGTTTTGTAATGTAAATAATCAACACTTTTAAGCGCAGAATCCAGAATAGGATTAGTTTTAAACTCATAACCAAAGTGCTAACAATTTAATCTAAATCGAAATCATATCCTCCCTCTCATAGTAGTAGTCATTTTTTCAAACTATAGGATTAATTCGCTGTTAAAAAATTATTGTTTTATATATTTATATAAAGCAAATATACTTAAAGTAATAAATATTTTTCTTCTAATATCAATGAATCAAAGTATTGAATGTGTTATTTCTATTTAGAGTTATTAATATTTAAATATTTTTTGTTAATTTTAAATTATTTAAGTTTTATAATTATAGAATGACTTGAAATAGGGAACAGAAATATTGATTCAACTGCAACTTCACTTAATTCTATTGTTCCACATGATGTTGGCTTTTGGTTCTCTAGCACAGGCCTATGGTGTACGACAATGATTTTCAATCTGTGGGCCAGTGGCCCCCTTGGGGGCCATGTTATAAAACAAATTATCATTAGCTTCCATGGAAAGGGGCCATCGATTATTTAATTTTACATTGAAATTCGTCTAAGGGGGTCACAGAACAAAAAAGTTTGAAAAGCCATGTTGTACGAAATCGCGTCAATGATAGGGCTAAAATATTTTTCTGTTATTTTCAATAAATAAGTCCAAAATGAACTAAAATTGTCTCATATCTGATATTTTAATATTAATCGTTCAAAAGGAACACTAATATTAAAGAATTGTACACTCGGTTGCAAAACCTAAAACGGAGGTTTTTAGCTATTCTATGAGCCAAAAAATTGATCAATTCAATTATAATTGATTTTAATGTTATTTAAATAAATAAAATTTTGCAATTGAAAGAATTATAAAATGAATATCAAAATATATAATTTCATATAAGAATATAATATTTGTAAATAGCATTTGACACCGGTCTCAAGCTTATTTGTTGAGTGAATGGTAAGTTACACTCTATTGAATTTTTGTAATTTTCAAGTTTGAAGCGCTGCCCTACTTATGTTAAGAGATTTCTGGTCAACAAGAAATAAATATCTAATCATTTATTGAGTACTTTCGTTTCTATTGATCAGAATTTCCATTATCTAGTTCTGTATAAATTTACCATGCTAAATAATAAGCCTGTATAAGGAGATTAATTCCGCTTTGTCAAAAGTTTTCCGCAAACTCTAGTCTCTAGTATACTAAAAATAAGTTCATTAAAATTGATCAATGTTTAGGCACATAGAATAGCTAAAAACCTCCGTTTTAGGTTTTGTAACCAAGTGTACCTATACTGCATTGTACTGTACTGTACTGTACCTGTATTAATGATAATATCAATACATTTTAAATATTTGGATTAAGGAATATTTTATTAAGAGTTAATTTGATTTGGGATTAAATAAATCATTGAATGGTGTTTTACTTTGGATCTGCATTTCATCTGATTTGCTATTTTGTATCATTTTTGAGACAAATATAGTCGTTTAGAAAAAAATGTTAAGACTTAGAGTATTTAACTCATAAGTTAGAGTAATTGAGTCTTCAGTGATAACTCAATTCTCAAATCAAACAAACAATTTCTCATCTAAACATCAAAGATAATGATTTTTTGTGTAATCATTCAATTTATTTGGGAAAATTCCCTTTGGATTTCATTTAAGGGTTGAATTTATTTTCTAAGAAACTCATTACAACGAATTGAAAAAATCAAATCACAAAATATAAAAACAGTAAAAATCAGTAAAACCCTATGCTTTTGAAATCTTTATTTCAAAGCTAGTGAACAGAGAATGCAAAAAATAGGCAATAAAAATGTTCTTCAATTTATATGAAAGTAAGTTATTGAAACTTATGGCTGGTGTGTGTGTGTATGTATGTGCGTGTGTGTATGTGTGTGTGATTTTAGTTTATGAGCTCATTCTAACGTAGAATAACAACTTGAAATCTATCTGTCTCTGTCTCTCATTTTTATTCATTTTGTTTTGTTTTACAAATGTTTCTCGAATATATCCATCACTAAAAGTGAAACTTAAAGTCCAAATATACAGTACGTTATATTAGCGTTTCATTCATGTATACATATATACATTATGTACTACTTTGTACAGATCAGGCTATCATGTGTTGTTTGTATATATTCTTGTAAAGAAAGAGAGGCATTAGTGTCGAAATATGAAATAATATGGCATTCAAAATGAGCCCAAATTTGAGAAATTATTTAAATTTTATAATTATTAAATATAAATTATATAATCAATTATAGGATGCAATCTATGAAAGAGCTTGCAAGTGAAGTATGAAACAATTCAATGGCAGAATCAAAAGCAAATCAATTAAATTCATCTCAATATTATTTATATATTTTTGGCAACAAATGTTTTACTCGATTAAAACTACTAAAAGTAAGAAATATAATTAAAAATTTTAAATTACTATTATTAAATATTTTTTAAAATGTGACTTTCACTAAAATTAATTATAAATTATGGCTCAATAGATATCCTAAATAGAAAGTGAACCATGGTCAAATATTTTAACAATAAATAGTGATAAAAATTGTAAGCCCTCCCCCCTCCCCCACTGAAAATAGTATTTAATGTTTTGATTAAGAATATGAAGAAATTTTTTATTATATCTTAAAGATCAAGCGTTAATAAATTTCAACGGTTTTTGATTTCTATAAAAAAAGTGACAAATTGAAATTTTAAACATTAAAAACTTTATCTGCAAAAGATAATGGAAAAATTATTTCTTATTCTTAATAATCACTTTAAATATTATTTTATAAAAAAGTTTGGTGGGCGTGTCTTAAATTTAAATGTTTAAAACATTAAAAAGTAGTGCACACAATATTAGAATAATATTGAGTATAAAAGTTTTTTCTAATTTGTTATTTAAATGTTATAATAAATAAATGGAAGAATATGTTCACTCAACTCGATCCAAAACTTACTTTAATTAGTTCTTATGGCCTCATCCCTACCTAACTTTCCTGATTGATGACAGCATGTCTTAATGAAACAGTAGAGTTCAGTGGAGTAGAGTTGAGTGTAGCGCAGCAGTAAAATAAATTATTATAAAGTTCATAATAAAAAATGGTTTTATTCAATTTTTTTTATTCAAATCATTGTAAGCAGAATTTTTTGAGACTAATGAATGTTTTGGTAAACGAAATTTTAAAAAATTAAATGCAACGAAGAAGATATCGATTCTCACTTCCTTAACTGAAAACCACAAATAACCCTAACCCTAAACTTTTTACTCAATTTTATATCATTTTGGATGAGACTAATTAACGAAGAGATCTTAAGCGGAATGATATGCTTTTTTAATTTCAAATGTTATAAATCCAAATTTATCTCAAGAGTTGTTTCTCTAACGGCTCTCAAAATAGTTGGTATGAACTGATGCATAAAGTAGGAAATCAATATTTTGAAAGAGATACCTGTAAAATATGAATGACTTTTATTCATGCCTCACTACCACCTAATACTAATAATTTCTCTTTCGCAGATCTCTTGTTCTTTAAATTGATTATTCAATTGTAGTAATTTCTAATCTTGTTTAGCTTCATATGCTTCAGAGCTGATGGTTATGCAATCGATCAATTCAATGGAAAAAGAGAAAACAGGTAAGCATTGAAAAAATGATAACGCATTTATATGTAATATTAATATCACGAGATTATGTGTATAAAGATATAGATGTGAAGATCAGTCTTTATTCATTAGATTAGTGAAGATCAGAAGACATTAGTCAGATATATTACATTTAGCTTTACATAGCTATTACATATTTTCTCTTAATTGAGTCTTAAAAATAATTCAAGAAATTTAAAATAGCAGATAATTTACTTATTGGTGGTTTATGACCACACTTTCATGTTTGGGCCCAAAATATTTTTTGTATTCACCTCTAAGGGAATACCAAATTTACTTAGAATCACGATCAAAGATCAATTAAGGGAACTTTAAAATGACAATTATAAGTACTCTTCCTATTAAATATTTGAACATAATGTACAATGTATTATATCAATTCATTTTGAACATTTTTTATGGAATTAATCTTTAGCATTATCAAAAGTAAAATTCCTCAATCCAATAATTTGATTTGCTGTAGAGGAGTAGGATAAAACATTTTTACATACTGTATATTTTCTTAAACAAAAGGGTCAAAATGGACTCTTCCTTACTATAAAAGATTAAAATAAATTTTGATTAATTGTAAAATTGATAAAACTTACGTAATTTATAACATTAATCTGTAATCTATTATAGTTTATCCAGAATTAGAGGCAAATGTGGGCTCAACTGTTGGAATTCCTTGCAATGTAACTCTCTTCTCAGCATCAGATGAAGTTAAACTAATTTTATGGTACAGAGGCTCAGATATTAGTGGTTCGCCCATTTATAGTGTGGACAAAAGATATTCACCTCTTTCCAGTGCTCAACATTTTATAAGCAATTCAATTGAATCGCGCGCTAAAGTGGACCTTTCTGTAAGACCAGCAATTCTTAAGATAGATCCTATTTTTGAAACAGATGATGGTCAGTATTGGTGTCGAGTAGACTATAGATGGACCAGAACTGCTATAAGTGCTGTTAAACTAAGTGTTATCGGTAATTACATAGATCACTAAGAATTGAAAATATTCTTGGCTTAAAATAATAAAGTTTTTCTAAAATAATTCATTCATTTTATTAAAAGTGCCTCCAATTTCATTAGTGCTCAAAGATATGAATGGAATTATAGTGAATAATACAATTATTGTTAACGAACACTCGAACATTCTTCTTGTGTGCGAAGCTATCGGCGGTATGTTTTGTCGTTTATGGATGTCTAGACTCTTAAGCACTGTACTATACATTATCTAAGAGAAAATGAACCCATTTTATTAACAGGAAAGCCAGTGCCTTCAGTGAAATGGTATCACAATTCAACATTGATTGACGAAACATATAAAATAAAAATAAATGATAAGCTAAATGTTGTACAAAATGAAGTACTCCTAAAGAATTTGACTCGCAATCAACTATTAAGTTCACTGACTTGTCGGTCTTCCAATAGT
Organism: Nanhermannia elegantula; assembly: GCA_034699485.1. Lineage (NCBI taxonomy): Eukaryota > Metazoa > Arthropoda > Arachnida > Sarcoptiformes > Nanhermanniidae > Nanhermannia > Nanhermannia elegantula. The sequence continues at coordinate 12,069 of JAQGCH010000143.1, forward strand.
AATCTGACTAAATCATTGTCAAAAACAATAAGCATTCATCTTAATTGTAAGTCATTAAAAAGTGATTTTATAATTAATTAATTAAAAATTTTTATACAAAGTGAGGCCATTGACTGTCGTAATTCTGCCACCTGTTATAAATTTATCAGCTGGTGTTAAGGCAGAAGTAATTTGCAAGACTTATGGTTCACGGCCCTCAGCTATTATACATTGGCTCATTAATGATGATCATATCACTGACTTTAGGTTTGAACAATTATTTAATTTATAATTTACATATTTATTATTCCTTAATATGTTATTCCTGTTTTCAAATTAATTAATCTTCTTTAGCATTCATATATAGCAACTTATAGGGATTATACTCTCTTATACTAACTTAAGGCAAAATTAAGTTTAAGGTCACTTTAAGAGTTGCTTAAACATGAAATTGAGTTGTCTTCAAAAGTCGAATATTAGTTTGAAAATTTTTGGCTTTTAGGGCTTACATTCAAATAAGTTATAAACAAAGCCTCACATTTTCGGTTTGTTTAAGCTTTTGTGTACTTATTCACATAATTCTATCTAATTTCTGTGTTTCATATTTATTTGAACTTTGATCTAAGGTTTAAACTCTTAATTTCGAAAATTATTCTAAAATTTCTCAAAAATAATTTATATATTGGAGATAAGTGATGCACGGATTTGCAACTCGTGCTATTCACTCTTTTCACACTTTAATATTGAAAGTAACGCTCGGGGAGGAAACACTTTAACAATTTGTTTCGTTCGTTCTGAGCATCTGTCGAATGTCAATCTGGTAATAGTTATCACTTAAAAGCGTATTAGAGACATATTAGACGTTATAAAATTCTATTCAAGCGATTATTCTGTCTTTTTTACATTATATATGGATAATCGATGACTATATAATAAGTATAGCGTTTTAGTAGTACAGTATGATATATCAATTTAATTTTTATAAAACAAAATTTTTAAAATTATAATTATGAAAAAGTATTCTTTGATCTAAACATTTGAAGTTCGGGGCTTTCCTCGAGATGTGTAGATCACTGTTTAAAAGGTTTAAAGAATATTTCGTTCATATATTCATTTAGGGTTTGCCTACAATTTTATTTCATTTTTTGTTATAAATCTTTTGTTTTCAAGAAATATCAGATAAAATCTAAAAACAAGACAGAACTCGTGTTGTATTTGATTAGTTTTTAATGGAATGAATTTTTAATTGTAATGTTTCATAAATAAATTGAACTTTTGGAACATAAATGTATTAATTTTATCGATATTTCTTGATCGTCACTAATTTACAAGCGTTTTGATTGTATGAACAAAAGTCATAAGTTATTCCCGATATTGTATAGGTATGACCTGTATATTTAAGTGGCATAGATGAAATATTGACTTTTGAGCTGAAACACATGAATTTACATTCGAATAATAAATTTTGATTCAAATAATATTCAAAACGTGTAGTAATAGAAAATTTTTCTTATAGCAAATCGTTTTCCGGTGAAAATTTCACACAAAGTGTTCTCGAATTTACTCCTCACTGGTTTCATAACAAACAAAAACTTATATGCAGAGCAAAAAATTTGAAATTACCTGATATTGTATTGCAAGAAATGCTAGTTCTTGATGTGAGATGTAAGTTATATCAATTTGAAAATGTTATACCTGTATATATTTAGGTCCAGTGTGGGTCAAATGTTAAAATAGTAGAGCTTTGAGAGCAGCGTAGTTGTAGACATTATTTAGTAATAATTTAAATACACTTCAACACAATAGTAAATGCTTTAATAATTACTATTTTTATTATAATAAAAAAAACACTTTACTATTAATTATTATAATAATGGCTTAATAGACGACATGTGCACTGTTGGGCATACATATGGGTTGATACCGATATATTCTTTAGGTTAAAGTTAGTCATGTATTTTTTAACTTGCAAACTCTGAAGGTTAGGATAGAGAACTGTTTAGTATTTAGGCCATTAAAAGTTAGCTTATGACTAGTTGCTATAACAGTTATAACTTATTAATGCTTTTTATAACTTTGATTAACTTATTGAACTCTTAATTATAACTAGTGATCGGTTTTTTCGGCGTATTGAGAGATTTAGTGTTAAAATAATGATTGCGAGCACAGTTAACTAAAACTTATTCAAATAAACAATGCATTTTTGAAAGTATTTCTTATTTTTTTCATGTGAGTTAGGGGTTAAAACTATATCAAAATGTTTTTCTAATCGAAACGAGTCCATAGAGGTATCGCTCATTACCTTATTATTTGTTAACAGCATTGTCCCCTTAAACCTCATTTTAACACTGAATCTCTCAATACGCCGAAAAAAACGATCACTAATTATAACTAATTATCCCTTTATATGAACATTAAATATTCATCTGAATCACTCCATGTGATTAGTATTTAATACTGAACTATTCGATTAGACAAATGCTGACTTGAGATTCGCCTGATCTAACCTTAAATAAGCATAATTTCACGTGTATAACAATTTAAGTAAGTGAGATCAGGCGAATCTCGTGAAAGTTTATCAGTATTTGTCTAATGGAAGAGTTCAGTGTTAAATACTAATTATATGGAGCATTGGACATATTTTAAAAATACTTAACACATGATGAAAAGCTCTAAAATAACAATATCTAAAGTCAAATATTCAGTACCAACCTTATAAAGAATACAGAATTTAAGTTTTTGATGATTGAAAATGTAAATTAAGTTATAAATAAAATACAAAACTCTCTGTTTGATTATTAAATAGACCCTCCAATAATAAGTTTATCGATTGGTATTAGCAATAAAACTATTTTTCGATTCAGCGAAGGATCAGAAATATTGCTTAATTGCCAGATAATGGCTAATCCGGACGCTTCTGTTGTGCGGTGGAATCACAACTCACAAGAAATATGGCATCAAACAGATGGTTAGATTACCCGACATTCGTAGGCATTTACTTATTTATAATAAAAATAAAAAATTTGGAATTATTTATACAAAATTGATTTGTTTTTATAGAATTTTTTAGTTTGAGACATAGCTGTACTATTTTTTTTAATGATTTTTTACTCTCATTTAGCTTATTATTAAATAAACAATTCTACAAATATTTTTAGTTTAAGTAAGTAAAGGAAATGTTTCTCACATTAGGCTAATCTTTATATTAATGAAATTTTAATATTTAACTGAAGGTAAGTTATATTCATTTTGAATTGAGTTAGAGTTAAAGTGATTAACTGTTGACAAACAAATTTATTACTGCAGTTATACAGTATAGCAAACTAATTGAAAAATATTAACTCTATTTGGTAAAAGTTATACCAGTACAGTAGTTTTCATATCTATCTGACCCAGTTTTTTAAAGTTTAATACTAGAAAATAGTATAAGATTTTGATGAAATTTTTTTTGAGTTAAGTAGATGTTGGTACGCAACTATTGACATGGTGATTTGAATTCATAATTATTACTCTAAAATTTAGCTGGGTAAACTTTCCCAGTAAAATTTAGCTTATATTTCAAAATTCTAATCAATACAATTTAATCTAGTTTAAAAATGATGGGATACGTATATTTTTGTTTGGCTGAAAAATGACCCATTCAAGATTTATAGGACCTTAAACTTAAAATTTTCAGAGATTCATTTGAGTATAGACTGTCAATCTCTGAACCGATTGTTGCATAATTGGTATCAAACGAAAGATTTTTTAAAGTCCTTCTAACTTATCTGTTCGGATATTGAATAACTTTCATAGTTTTTAACCTATTTAACAGATTATATTTTTCCATAGTTTAGAGATTAGCAGTCTATACTCAAATGAATCTCTGAAAATTTTAAGTTTAAGGTCCTATAAATCTTGAATGGGTCATTTTTCAGCCAAACAAAAATATACGTATCCCATCATTTTTAAACTAGATTAAATTGTATTGATTAGAATTTTGAAATATAAGCTAAATTTTACTGGGAAAGTTTACCCAGCTAAATTTTAGAGTAATAATTATGAATTCAAATCACCATGTCAATAGTTGCGTACCAACATCTACTTAACTCAAAAAAAATTTCATCAAAATCTTATACTATTTTCTAGTATTAAACTTTAAAAAACTGGGTCAGATAGATATGAAAACTACTGTACTGGTATAACTTTTACCAAATAGAGTTAATATTTTTCAATTAGTTTGCTATACTGTATAACTGCAGTAATAAATTTGTTTGTCAACAGTTAATCACTTTAACTCTAACTCAATTCAAAATGAATATAACTTACCTTCAGTTAAATATTAAAATTTCATTAATATAAAGATTAGCCTAATGTGAGAAACATTTCCTTTACTTACTTAAACTAAAAATATTTGTAGAATTGTTTATTTAATAATAAGCTAAATGAGAGTAAAAAATCATTAAAAAAAATAGTACAGCTATGTCTCAAACTAAAAAATTCTATAAAAACAAATCAATTTTGTATAAATAATTCCAAATTTTTTATTTTTATTATAAATAAGTAAATGCCTACGAATGTCGGGTAATCTAACCATCTGTTTGATGCCATATTTCTTGTGAGTTGTGATTCCACCGCACAACAGAAGCGTCCGGATTAGCCATTATCTGGCAATTAAGCAATATTTCTGATCCTTCGCTGAATCGAAAAATAGTTTTATTGCTAATACCAATCGATAAACTTATTATTGGAGGGTCTATTTAATAATCAAACAGAGAGTTTTGTATTTTATTTATAACTTAATTTACATTTTCAATCATCAAAAACTTAAATTCTGTATTCTTTATAAGGTTGGTACTGAATATTTGACTTTAGATATTGTTATTTTAGAGCTTTTCATCATGTGTTAAGTATTTTTAAAATATGTCCAATGCTCCATATAATTAGTATTTAACACTGAACTCTTCCATTAGACAAATACTGATAAACTTTCACGAGATTCGCCTGATCTCACTTACTTAAATTGTTATACACGTGAAATTATGCTTATTTAAGGTTAGATCAGGCGAATCTCAAGTCAGCATTTGTCTAATCGAATAGTTCAGTATTAAATACTAATCACATGGAGTGATTCAGATGAATATTTAATGTTCATATAAAGGGATAATTAGTTATAATTAGTGATCGTTTTTTTCGGCGTATTGAGAGATTCAGTGTTAAAATGAGGTTTAAGGGGACAATGCTGTTAACAAATAATAAGGTAATGAGCGATACCTCTATGGACTCGTTTCGATTAGAAAAACATTTTGATATAGTTTTAACCCCTAACTCACATGAAAAAAATAAGAAATACTTTCAAAAATGCATTGTTTATTTGAATAAGTTTTAGTTAACTGTGCTCGCAATCATTATTTTAACACTAAATCTCTCAATACGCCGAAAAAACCGATCACTAGTTATAATTAAGAGTTCAATAAGTTAATCAAAGTTATAAAAAGCATTAATAAGTTATAACTGTTATAGCAACTAGTCATAAGCTAACTTTTAATGGCCTAAATACTAAACAGTTCTCTATCCTAACCTTCAGAGTTTGCAAGTTAAAAAATACATGACTAACTTTAACCTAAAGAATATATCGGTATCAACCCATATGTATGCCCAACAGTGCACATGTCGTCTATTAAGCCATTATTATAATAATTAATAGTAAAGTGTTTTTTTTATTATAATAAAAATAGTAATTATTAAAGCATTTACTATTGTGTTGAAGTGTATTTAAATTATTACTAAATAATGTCTACAACTACGCTGCTCTCAAAGCTCTACTATTTTAACATTTGACCCACACTGGACCTAAATATATACAGGTATAACATTTTCAAATTGATATAACTTACATCTCACATCAAGAACTAGCATTTCTTGCAATACAATATCAGGTAATTTCAAATTTTTTGCTCTGCATATAAGTTTTTGTTTGTTATGAAACCAGTGAGGAGTAAATTCGAGAACACTTTGTGTGAAATTTTCACCGGAAAACGATTTGCTATAAGAAAAATTTTCTATTACTACACGTTTTGAATATTATTTGAATCAAAATTTATTATTCGAATGTAAATTCATGTGTTTCAGCTCAAAAGTCAATATTTCATCTATGCCACTTAAATATACAGGTCATACCTATACAATATCGGGAATAACTTATGACTTTTGTTCATACAATCAAAACGCTTGTAAATTAGTGACGATCAAGAAATATCGATAAAATTAATACATTTATGTTCCAAAAGTTCAATTTATTTATGAAACATTACAATTAAAAATTCATTCCATTAAAAACTAATCAAATACAACACGAGTTCTGTCTTGTTTTTAGATTTTATCTGATATTTCTTGAAAACAAAAGATTTATAACAAAAAATGAAATAAAATTGTAGGCAAACCCTAAATGAATATATGAACGAAATATTCTTTAAACCTTTTAAACAGTGATCTACACATCTCGAGGAAAGCCCCGAACTTCAAATGTTTAGATCAAAGAATACTTTTTCATAATTATAATTTTAAAAATTTTGTTTTATAAAAATTAAATTGATATATCATACTGTACTACTAAAACGCTATACTTATTATATAGTCATCGATTATCCATATATAATGTAAAAAAGACAGAATAATCGCTTGAATAGAATTTTATAACGTCTAATATGTCTCTAATACGCTTTTAAGTGATAACTATTACCAGATTGACATTCGACAGATGCTCAGAACGAACGAAACAAATTGTTAAAGTGTTTCCTCCCCGAGCGTTACTTTCAATATTAAAGTGTGAAAAGAGTGAATAGCACGAGTTGCAAATCCGTGCATCACTTATCTCCAATATATAAATTATTTTTGAGAAATTTTAGAATAATTTTCGAAATTAAGAGTTTAAACCTTAGATCAAAGTTCAAATAAATATGAAACACAGAAATTAGATAGAATTATGTGAATAAGTACACAAAAGCTTAAACAAACCGAAAATGTGAGGCTTTGTTTATAACTTATTTGAATGTAAGCCCTAAAAGCCAAAAATTTTCAAACTAATATTCGACTTTTGAAGACAACTCAATTTCATGTTTAAGCAACTCTTAAAGTGACCTTAAACTTAATTTTGCCTTAAGTTAGTATAAGAGAGTATAATCCCTATAAGTTGCTATATATGAATGCTAAAGAAGATTAATTAATTTGAAAACAGGAATAACATATTAAGGAATAATAAATATGTAAATTATAAATTAAATAATTGTTCAAACCTAAAGTCAGTGATATGATCATCATTAATGAGCCAATGTATAATAGCTGAGGGCCGTGAACCATAAGTCTTGCAAATTACTTCTGCCTTAACACCAGCTGATAAATTTATAACAGGTGGCAGAATTACGACAGTCAATGGCCTCACTTTGTATAAAAATTTTTAATTAATTAATTATAAAATCACTTTTTAATGACTTACAATTAAGATGAATGCTTATTGTTTTTGACAATGATTTAGTCAGATTACTATTGGAAGACCGACAAGTCAGTGAACTTAATAGTTGATTGCGAGTCAAATTCTTTAGGAGTACTTCATTTTGTACAACATTTAGCTTATCATTTATTTTTATTTTATATGTTTCGTCAATCAATGTTGAATTGTGATACCATTTCACTGAAGGCACTGGCTTTCCTGTTAATAAAATGGGTTCATTTTCTCTTAGATAATGTATAGTACAGTGCTTAAGAGTCTAGACATCCATAAACGACAAAACATACCGCCGATAGCTTCGCACACAAGAAGAATGTTCGAGTGTTCGTTAACAATAATTGTATTATTCACTATAATTCCATTCATATCTTTGAGCACTAATGAAATTGGAGGCACTTTTAATAAAATGAATGAATTATTTTAGAAAAACTTTATTATTTTAAGCCAAGAATATTTTCAATTCTTAGTGATCTATGTAATTACCGATAACACTTAGTTTAACAGCACTTATAGCAGTTCTGGTCCATCTATAGTCTACTCGACACCAATACTGACCATCATCTGTTTCAAAAATAGGATCTATCTTAAGAATTGCTGGTCTTACAGAAAGGTCCACTTTAGCGCGCGATTCAATTGAATTGCTTATAAAATGTTGAGCACTGGAAAGAGGTGAATATCTTTTGTCCACACTATAAATGGGCGAACCACTAATATCTGAGCCTCTGTACCATAAAATTAGTTTAACTTCATCTGATGCTGAGAAGAGAGTTACATTGCAAGGAATTCCAACAGTTGAGCCCACATTTGCCTCTAATTCTGGATAAACTATAATAGATTACAGATTAATGTTATAAATTACGTAAGTTTTATCAATTTTACAATTAATCAAAATTTATTTTAATCTTTTATAGTAAGGAAGAGTCCATTTTGACCCTTTTGTTTAAGAAAATATACAGTATGTAAAAATGTTTTATCCTACTCCTCTACAGCAAATCAAATTATTGGATTGAGGAATTTTACTTTTGATAATGCTAAAGATTAATTCCATAAAAAATGTTCAAAATGAATTGATATAATACATTGTACATTATGTTCAAATATTTAATAGGAAGAGTACTTATAATTGTCATTTTAAAGTTCCCTTAATTGATCTTTGATCGTGATTCTAAGTAAATTTGGTATTCCCTTAGAGGTGAATACAAAAAATATTTTGGGCCCAAACATGAAAGTGTGGTCATAAACCACCAATAAGTAAATTATCTGCTATTTTAAATTTCTTGAATTATTTTTAAGACTCAATTAAGAGAAAATATGTAATAGCTATGTAAAGCTAAATGTAATATATCTGACTAATGTCTTCTGATCTTCACTAATCTAATGAATAAAGACTGATCTTCACATCTATATCTTTATACACATAATCTCGTGATATTAATATTACATATAAATGCGTTATCATTTTTTCAATGCTTACCTGTTTTCTCTTTTTCCATTGAATTGATCGATTGCATAACCATCAGCTCTGAAGCATATGAAGCTAAACAAGATTAGAAATTACTACAATTGAATAATCAATTTAAAGAACAAGAGATCTGCGAAAGAGAAATTATTAGTATTAGGTGGTAGTGAGGCATGAATAAAAGTCATTCATATTTTACAGGTATCTCTTTCAAAATATTGATTTCCTACTTTATGCATCAGTTCATACCAACTATTTTGAGAGCCGTTAGAGAAACAACTCTTGAGATAAATTTGGATTTATAACATTTGAAATTAAAAAAGCATATCATTCCGCTTAAGATCTCTTCGTTAATTAGTCTCATCCAAAATGATATAAAATTGAGTAAAAAGTTTAGGGTTAGGGTTATTTGTGGTTTTCAGTTAAGGAAGTGAGAATCGATATCTTCTTCGTTGCATTTAATTTTTTAAAATTTCGTTTACCAAAACATTCATTAGTCTCAAAAAATTCTGCTTACAATGATTTGAATAAAAAAAATTGAATAAAACCATTTTTTATTATGAACTTTATAATAATTTATTTTACTGCTGCGCTACACTCAACTCTACTCCACTGAACTCTACTGTTTCATTAAGACATGCTGTCATCAATCAGGAAAGTTAGGTAGGGATGAGGCCATAAGAACTAATTAAAGTAAGTTTTGGATCGAGTTGAGTGAACATATTCTTCCATTTATTTATTATAACATTTAAATAACAAATTAGAAAAAACTTTTATACTCAATATTATTCTAATATTGTGTGCACTACTTTTTAATGTTTTAAACATTTAAATTTAAGACACGCCCACCAAACTTTTTTATAAAATAATATTTAAAGTGATTATTAAGAATAAGAAATAATTTTTCCATTATCTTTTGCAGATAAAGTTTTTAATGTTTAAAATTTCAATTTGTCACTTTTTTTATAGAAATCAAAAACCGTTGAAATTTATTAACGCTTGATCTTTAAGATATAATAAAAAATTTCTTCATATTCTTAATCAAAACATTAAATACTATTTTCAGTGGGGGAGGGGGGAGGGCTTACAATTTTTATCACTATTTATTGTTAAAATATTTGACCATGGTTCACTTTCTATTTAGGATATCTATTGAGCCATAATTTATAATTAATTTTAGTGAAAGTCACATTTTAAAAAATATTTAATAATAGTAATTTAAAATTTTTAATTATATTTCTTACTTTTAGTAGTTTTAATCGAGTAAAACATTTGTTGCCAAAAATATATAAATAATATTGAGATGAATTTAATTGATTTGCTTTTGATTCTGCCATTGAATTGTTTCATACTTCACTTGCAAGCTCTTTCATAGATTGCATCCTATAATTGATTATATAATTTATATTTAATAATTATAAAATTTAAATAATTTCTCAAATTTGGGCTCATTTTGAATGCCATATTATTTCATATTTCGACACTAATGCCTCTCTTTCTTTACAAGAATATATACAAACAACACATGATAGCCTGATCTGTACAAAGTAGTACATAATGTATATATGTATACATGAATGAAACGCTAATATAACGTACTGTATATTTGGACTTTAAGTTTCACTTTTAGTGATGGATATATTCGAGAAACATTTGTAAAACAAAACAAAATGAATAAAAATGAGAGACAGAGACAGATAGATTTCAAGTTGTTATTCTACGTTAGAATGAGCTCATAAACTAAAATCACACACACATACACACACGCACATACATACACACACACACCAGCCATAAGTTTCAATAACTTACTTTCATATAAATTGAAGAACATTTTTATTGCCTATTTTTTGCATTCTCTGTTCACTAGCTTTGAAATAAAGATTTCAAAAGCATAGGGTTTTACTGATTTTTACTGTTTTTATATTTTGTGATTTGATTTTTTCAATTCGTTGTAATGAGTTTCTTAGAAAATAAATTCAACCCTTAAATGAAATCCAAAGGGAATTTTCCCAAATAAATTGAATGATTACACAAAAAATCATTATCTTTGATGTTTAGATGAGAAATTGTTTGTTTGATTTGAGAATTGAGTTATCACTGAAGACTCAATTACTCTAACTTATGAGTTAAATACTCTAAGTCTTAACATTTTTTTCTAAACGACTATATTTGTCTCAAAAATGATACAAAATAGCAAATCAGATGAAATGCAGATCCAAAGTAAAACACCATTCAATGATTTATTTAATCCCAAATCAAATTAACTCTTAATAAAATATTCCTTAATCCAAATATTTAAAATGTATTGATATTATCATTAATACAGGTACAGTACAGTACAGTACAATGCAGTATAGGTACACTTGGTTACAAAACCTAAAACGGAGGTTTTTAGCTATTCTATGTGCCTAAACATTGATCAATTTTAATGAACTTATTTTTAGTATACTAGAGACTAGAGTTTGCGGAAAACTTTTGACAAAGCGGAATTAATCTCCTTATACAGGCTTATTATTTAGCATGGTAAATTTATACAGAACTAGATAATGGAAATTCTGATCAATAGAAACGAAAGTACTCAATAAATGATTAGATATTTATTTCTTGTTGACCAGAAATCTCTTAACATAAGTAGGGCAGCGCTTCAAACTTGAAAATTACAAAAATTCAATAGAGTGTAACTTACCATTCACTCAACAAATAAGCTTGAGACCGGTGTCAAATGCTATTTACAAATATTATATTCTTATATGAAATTATATATTTTGATATTCATTTTATAATTCTTTCAATTGCAAAATTTTATTTATTTAAATAACATTAAAATCAATTATAATTGAATTGATCAATTTTTTGGCTCATAGAATAGCTAAAAACCTCCGTTTTAGGTTTTGCAACCGAGTGTACAATTCTTTAATATTAGTGTTCCTTTTGAACGATTAATATTAAAATATCAGATATGAGACAATTTTAGTTCATTTTGGACTTATTTATTGAAAATAACAGAAAAATATTTTAGCCCTATCATTGACGCGATTTCGTACAACATGGCTTTTCAAACTTTTTTGTTCTGTGACCCCCTTAGACGAATTTCAATGTAAAATTAAATAATCGATGGCCCCTTTCCATGGAAGCTAATGATAATTTGTTTTATAACATGGCCCCCAAGGGGGCCACTGGCCCACAGATTGAAAATCATTGTCGTACACCATAGGCCTGTGCTAGAGAACCAAAAGCCAACATCATGTGGAACAATAGAATTAAGTGAAGTTGCAGTTGAATCAATATTTCTGTTCCCTATTTCAAGTCATTCTATAATTATAAAACTTAAATAATTTAAAATTAACAAAAAATATTTAAATATTAATAACTCTAAATAGAAATAACACATTCAATACTTTGATTCATTGATATTAGAAGAAAAATATTTATTACTTTAAGTATATTTGCTTTATATAAATATATAAAACAATAATTTTTTAACAGCGAATTAATCCTATAGTTTGAAAAAATGACTACTACTATGAGAGGGAGGATATGATTTCGATTTAGATTAAATTGTTAGCACTTTGGTTATGAGTTTAAAACTAATCCTATTCTGGATTCTGCGCTTAAAAGTGTTGATTATTTACATTACAAAACCTTTCAGCAAAATAAGCCATTAGAGCTATTCTGCGAAATATCAGATCTTCAAATAGAGCAAAAAGCTTACGACAACTTCCAAGATAAATGTCCATTAATAATATAAGTCATAATAATTCCAAAGGAAAGATCAATGAGATACTCAACTTTCAGATGTTTTCAAAAATGAAATATTTTAAGCTAATATTTTGTAAAAATGAGAGCCTATTTAAATTATCTGACTCACACCGTGGATCACTTACATCGGTATAATGCTGTCTGGTGTTTGGCATGTTTTCACTAGTGTTGTATAAACTATTACGAACAAACTATTGTTGTCCACTACAGTCACAGCGCATGCATATTATATGTATTTTTACAGCTCTAATGTAAAGGTCATGCTATAGACCAGAAATCCTTTGGTGAACAACAGCTCGATTAGCAATGAATTATTTTGCAAAGAGTGGAGGACTCGATACAACTCAAAATTAGTTTCAACCCAATACAGCGGTGCATCAGTACCATCCAGAACAGTACTGTACTGCACATTCTGTGTGGATCGGCTGCTCTTAAATGTAATTGTTTGGGATCATTTCAAAAGAAATAACACTAATCTTATTCTATATTTATTCTGATGGGGAAAGAACACAATTTGTATCTAATTTATTATTTAGAGTGCATTCAATGCATTCAATGAGTACTCATTATTCTGATTTTAAACAATTAACTAATTCACAAATAGTATATACAGTATTTCAAACGTTTTAATTATTTTGCTGAATATTTTAAATTATTTTAAACTTTTCAATAATCAAAAACAAATAAAGTGACAGCTGTGACAACATATGTATTTGTTTACTTTTTAAGCGAATGATAAGTTAATATTTTAAAACAAAAGTCTAATATATTAAGTAGTAATGTATGCAAAAGTCTACCCCTTACAAACACATTTTGTTTCAAGCATTTAGTGCTTTGAGGCAAAAAACGTCTAAAACAATTTGAAGCTATTATTTATCTGTTTTTGTAGTAATTTGTAAAGCAATCAGCTCAGACAGAAGAGGCAATTAATAAATATTGGATTTAGTTTGATTGTAGTGCTCTAACTGTCCTTATTAAATTTAAATAGTTGGTCAGATCATTTCTCATCCCTATCCATATAAGATTCAATTTAACATTTTTATTGTAAATTCTCTATTATATATATTGAAGCAATTTTTATATCCATTACTTTAAGCTTCTATAAAAATGCGTGACTTCTCTCTATTTTTTGAAACAATAATAATAACAAATATAAAATATGTTCTAACATTAAAATGAATTTTTTTGCAAAAAGTTTTGCAATAAATTATTTTACAGACAATATATTGACTCAATTATAAAGAGAGAGTATAATACAAAATAAGCAAAAAATATTCTGAAAAATATGTCACAAATATAGTTAAAAAAAAGTTTTAATATTCATAATACAAAAACACGTCTAATGCTAATTGACTTTAAGCTTATCAACAAATATATTTAAATTGTCACTTTTCCTTCTTATAATTAAATATAATTGTTTATAACATAAATGATATAATATTTCGAAAAAATAAGGAAAAGCTAAGAAATATTATTACATATTAGAGACGAGCTGTGTAAATATAATAGTAGAGCTATGAAATCGATCTGAAAAAATATATTTTCTCTTATTCAGTTTAAATGGAACCAAGTTATGAAAATATTACCCATTCAAAGAAGAGAACGTTCTGCTACTTTTGACAAATGGTGAAACACATTTTAACTTTTAGATCTAAAGAATAAGCAAATATCTAACAACACAAGTACTAATTCTTATACAGTGTTGTACGCTTTGTCAAACAAAAACTCCGCGCCCCTGGTTTTGGCCTTTGATCCCTCTTATTGGTTAACAAATAAGGGGGTCAAAGGCCAAAACCAGGGGCGCGAAGTTTTTATTTCACAATCTGTACACACAGTGCTATTTCTTCATTAATAAATACAATTTCTATGATTTGTAATTAAGAGTCATTTGGAAAGTTTGCATTTTCATGAGCAGGCATTTAATGGCATTCACAGCTTTAGTCACAGCTATGTTTTAGTCAGGATTTATAATTATTCAATAAAAAGAATGGTTTAATTATACTTACAAAGAGACATTGTTTTCATAGAATAGAACAACTTTAATAAACAGAATACCAATAGTGGATGCTTTACATCATATATTCATTGATGATCTTCTGTCTTATATAAGCCTATGTCAGGGTTTGTCTTTGAAATATATATTTTATAGTAAAGATTGACAGTACAGTACAGTATAACTTATTGATATCACATAAATTCGAATGGATTTTACAGCTAATCATAAGTCTTAATAGAAATACACTTTGAAGTCGTTGGATATCAAATTTTTGTTCACATATTATTAACATGAAAATTATTTCCATAGAATATCATACAAATGGTTGATATTAATTATGAATTTGAAATTATTTTATGTTCAAAAAAAGATGACATTTCAATACATATTTTAGTAGAAATATATTTATAAAGAAAAGCAACAAAATAATTGTTTTTCTCAGATTTTTATATTGATTACTAATTTATAAAAATCTTAAGTAAATATTTAATCGATTAAAACGATTTAAATAAACTTAAAGTTAATAATTTACTCGTTACGCAATAGTTGAGTAAAATATACTCAAACAGTTATTCAATTATAGCTTACATAAATTGTAATTTAATTTTGCATTTTTAAAACACTTCATGAATCAAAAGCAAAATCTACTTTTGATTATAGCGATGAATAATAAATCTTTCGTTTACACCACTACATAAATTATATATTATTAGAAACAAATAATGACTTATCAATAAGTTGAGGCCTTCAGAGTAATCTCAAAACTTGATCTGTTTCACGTAAACCAAATTCAAGTTTAAAACACGTCAAATAATTATGAAATATTATGTCGAAATTTTTAATTAAGTTTTTATAAGTTTTAACTTAACTTTATTTTAATTGAATGTCAAGTTAAATACTAAAACATTTAAACAAATAAGTATTATGTACTGTACAGTGCTATATAGAACTGTAGAAATGTGTTAAGAGTCTAGTCACAGAATCGCACGGAATAAGTCAGAGTGATATTCACTGTTCAGTGCAATTCTCTTGCATTGCGGGTATTGTTCCAGAAAGTGTTGCGCATCCGCACCAATCTATGCGCACATCAGATCATTGAGAAGACTTACTTATATTCAAACTCATAATCTTAAGAGCATTCGCTTCGCTGGCAGTCAATTGAATCATTTAACATCACTGAATAGAATTATTTATGCATATAATATGCAATACCTTTTGTTTAAAATGTGCACATTTTTTAATTTTTGTTTTTCAAGTAACCAAAACTTTATACTAAAAGTTATATTATGACAAATACTTTGTTGGGCATTAGTATCATATTCTTCTTACTATAATATATATTTATTATGATAAACATAACTTTAAACATTTTTCTTCATTATTTTATAAGTTTAAGTCAATACATTCGAACCTTTTTTAAAGCTTTTATGATTAACTTTGTGCGAAATATAGATAATACACAGGTATACAGAAACTATACTTCATTCAAATATTTGATTTCAATATTTTGTTCCAATAATTATATAAAAATGAATTAATCATATTTTTATTGGGTTTATCATCAAAGCAGTTACTCTTTCTAATAAACTGTTCTGCTATGAACCTATCAACTAATAGCAAAACTTACAATGGTAAAACGTTGCTAATAAAGTATCGATATAGTTAAATATTAATTAAAATAACTATATTAAGATATCAATAATTTCTATATCGTTAGTCATCGTTAATCTAAATATGAATAATAAGAATTGAATATATCGAAAATTAAATTGTTACTTAGATCTGCATTCCTGCTCTATCTCATAAAATGAATTAGTGATATTATTTTTAGACACTGATCACTTTTCTGGAAATTATCTTTTATACTATGTACTTGATCTTTTGTACTTGATTTTTTAAAAATTTGGCTGCTGAGTGTAATGATATCGGTCTCGTCTCTTTGGCATGTCCAGAAGGCGAGTCTATAGATCCAGAGAAACAGATAAACTTAGAGATATTATTGTATAGAAGATTCTAAACCACAGCAAAATTTTATATTTGACAAATTAAAACTATTTATTTATATTACAGCTTTAAATGGTTCATTTCAAAGGTTATTATCTAAACTATCGACAGCTATACACTAATTATGCATACATCAAATAATTAAATGAGATAGAGCAGGAATGCAGACTGACGAGGGAACCACCAGAGGTGCCCGACTCATAATTTAATGAAATTTTGTATTTTTACTAATTCGAAGGCGCTGATTCCGAATATCGATACTATTCGTGCCCAATCGAAACTTTGCACCTTCAAAAAGGGTCTAACTTTGCCGTTTATCCTATTTTCCTAATGCGCTTCCCATGGGAAAATTTTAATTTAGTTCCCGATCTTGGTATAAGATACATAGTTGGATTCATTTCTTTAAGCTGAGCAATTTAATCCCATACTCGACCAAATTTGACAACTCTTACCTGACCATTCAGTGTATCTCTTTCTCTCCAAAAATATTTATCACTAAATAACATATATACTTGTATATAAGTATATGATATCCATTTTTATCATGTTCTGGTTGTTGTATCTGATCGAGTGTGTGATCAAATTGCTCATCTTGAAGAAATGAATCTAACTATTTATCTCATATCAAGATCGGGCACTGAATTAAATTTTGTCCCCATTGAAGCGCATTAGGAACATAGGATAAACGGTAAGACTAGACCCTTTTTAAAGGAACAAAATTTCGATTGGGCATGTATAATGTCGATATTCGGAATCAACGCCTTCTAATTAGTAAAAATACAAAATTTCATTAAATTCCGAGTCGGGCACCTCTGGTGGTTCCCTCGTGAGTAACACTAAAAATCCTTCCCTTCTTAGTGGTCACAAATAATTACTCTCAATGATAATAAGTTATAAATTTTATACTTTAGTTTTGTATTCTTAAGTTCTCTACATTTTGATACGTGTGTTACGGGTTGCAAACCACTGGTGTAGAGCATAAGTACTGATTTTGGATTTCGGATTATTAACCGAATTTAACCGCATGTGACCGCCGAAACCAAAAGGCTCAATGCGCATATACTGTATGTCCGAATTTAACCTTATTTTTTATATGATCACATCGAACATCAGTAAACATAAGCTATACATAAGCTTATGTTAGAACTGATAGTTTTTCTGATTAAGTCTGATTCCTGATCTCAACAAACAATTCAAGTCTAAGTTGGTATTCAATCAAAGAAAGCTTTATGTTGTTCACTACATATTTAAGGTTTTATTAAGTTAATCATTCAAAAGAATTATCAGTGATTTGAACTTAATTTTTAAAAACTTAATTAAATAAGCCTTAAAACTAACTTAAATTTGTTATTGGATTGCTCAGTATTTATGTAATGAAAGTTGAATAACCGATAACCTTGAAAACCAGTTTTCTCACAAAGGATTCATTGGCCACTTATTTGATTTGAAATACAGTCAAACTATTAATACTACGTATTAATATATTGATGTTAAGGTACTGGTACTCCTGTAACAGTATAATAGTATATGCATAGAATATAAAAGGCATGAAGTAGTAATCGAAAAATAGTACCAATGCCATGGAATGGTATTTTATTTTATTTTATTTTCTCAATGGTATTGGGATTTGTGAAATACTTAAAAATATGATTACAAATAAATTTTAATGTTATAAATGATACAGATTTTGAATTATACAAATTTTCCAACAAATATTTTCTGGTGACAAAAACATATACAAAAGCAGCAGTGATTCACTTTTATATAATCTAATACATTATCGCATAAACAAACGAAACAAATTCAAATTGTATGGTATGGAATGGTATTAAAATATTTTCAGTAGTATTTATTGATATATGGTATTGGATTTATTTTAGCTTTTGCTGTGGTATTGGAATGGTATTGGAATGGTATTGGTGTGCTTTTGTGTCTTTTCCATCATTACATGAAAGGTTAAAAAATCGTAAAATAATGCATAGGTTCCGAGCAGTGGGTCTCTCATATTCAAGAAGGTGTTCAAAGTCTCATTGGATAAAAGGAAAATATAAATAGATGTTTGTTTTAGACAAAAGTTTAATTAAATAACTATAATTTTTGATATATACTCAGGCTCTAAGGATAATGTGTTTGTTAAAGTTTGCTAATGTGTGTGTTTTCACTGAAGTAAATCCATAGAATATAATGTAAGTTATTGTATAACTTAAATACCATAAGAATTGAGTCACAATATTACAACATTGAATAATTTAAATATTTATATACATGTATTTAAGTACAGCCTATGAATCATACAGTTATGAATATTAATAATACAACTTTTGAATTGAAAAAGTGGCCATTAAATGAATAAGTTTAAAAACCACTGCTGAGCAGTACATGTACTTCATTGTTCTTAAATTGGATAAAAAAATTTAAAAATAAGTCTTTTTATAAATATACAATTTTACCGATTAAATAGTAAACTATTTAAAAAAATAAAACAAATTTTTAACAAAAAATATCTTATTTAATAATATTTTTAGAAATAAAGTTCATTTTTAAAGTTGACTATACTCTTATATTTAATAAAACAATTTAAAGATTCGAAGCTACCGTATAACTAAAACTTAAATATTATTTTGATTTAATGCTCGTGCCTTATAAATTATAAGAGTACTTAATATATTCATTTATTTGATTTCTCAAATTTGTGAGTTATTAAGTTTTTACTAAAACATGTATTTATAAGGAGGTTGACTTGTATCGATCACTATATTTGTTAGTTAACTGACCTTAACGTACAGCTGTATTGTATAACTAGTTATATGAGTTATATAAGCTTCAAAAAAGAGTTGACTGTTATCTCCATGTTATTAAAATAGTTTTCTTATGAGAGTTA
>JAQGCH010000144.1:0-31457 GCA_034699485.1 Nanhermannia elegantula
GGCATCACATACCATCTCCAGCATTAACTATTTCTATTACTGTTAGAGAAATCGGGTTCAAAAGTACTTCTATTGAATGTGAAATGCCTTAAATGCGAGAGAAAGTGCATCTATTTGTGTGAATGTATACTTAACATGACTCATGATATCAATGAATACCAATCATTTGGTGAGATCTCATTTCAATAAGACTTAACTAGTGATTGATTCCTTTCGAGTGTTATTTTTTTAATAATCAATTTATTTGAACCTCAGTTAAAAACTTATTACAAAAGTTTGTGAAAAACTATACTATAATACTAACGCTATTATTGAAATTATAAATAGTAATAATAATGTAAGAAATGATTGAATAAATTAAGGTAAGACTCTTTTTTTATTCCTGATCAATACAATCATTCGATAAATTAAAACGAAAATAATTTTACGAAATCTTTTGGAGAATAAAATGACTGTTTTTAAGTCAAAATAGTGTTTAATACTCAGAACTGATCATCAAATTTATTTATTCTTATGTGACTTGAAATAAAAATTTGATCAATAATGAGATCTTTGAACCCATTTTATTCATTAAAATTCTATTTTTTTATTTTTTAACTCTGAAACTTATAAAAACTTTACATTTTGTGATATTTGTGACTGATTTATGATACAGAATATTGACGTACTGTTGAGTACTTTATAGACGATGACATCTCTAATGTTCAAATGAAAACATGGAGAACAGAAACAGTCTTATCAGTAAAGCCGAGTAAAGCTAAAGACATTTTCTTCAATCTTAATTATGATACGGCAAAAATTTATCACATAATTACACAGTTTGATGAAATTAGTCTATAAAACAGGGCTTATATTCTAGTTATTTAAGGTTTTTATGCGTTTGAGTCAATTATGTTTTATTGTTTATTCGCGGCATCCCTATAAATGATAAGGTGGACAACAAATTTATTACATAATAGTCTCATTTACTTTAACGTTTGTGAAGGTTGACATCCAAAGAATCTGTCATTAAGAAATTCCAACCACTATTAATGCATTTTATTCTTTAATCTTAATTCCCTTTTTTCTCTCAATTTTTTTATTCACAAACCCGAACCTCTTATTATATTGCGTTGTCTTTCGTGATGTGCGGGCGTTGGCCACTATTTTTTAGCTGTTTTTCTGACTGCAAAAGAATAAGAAAAGATCTTTTAAAGACTTAAGGGTCAACACAGAGTATAGATAAAAAAATTCCTGTTTTACACTTCAGAATCTTATTCATATGTATTGTCTTTTAAAACTTTGTTGTCCTTAAACTATAGTCTGAATTTCTAAACATTTTTAACACTTCCTCTACTGATCATTAATGGTGCAGCACTTCTATAACTTTCTCTCCAATTTATTCTTTAAATATTATTTTAACCGTAAAAATAGGGCCGTTGGCTATTTGCTGCTTAGGCTCAAATGTGAGATATAAGTCAACCAAAATAGATAAAGACAAGTATGAAAATGCCATTTCTTTTGAACATTTGCTCAAATAAGCTGACAATCGCCTCAAACAAAAACAACTCTATTGAACATAATATGAAAACAGAGAGTAACACATATTAATACGCATGTAGTCTAACTTGTAGTTCAAAAGCATATTCTTGACAGTTCTTCAAATACTTCAAACTTGTGTTCAAATATAATTATATAATCGTCTCTGGAGGCAAAGGAGACAATCTTTATCCATTGAGAAACTATCAATTGATCCACTTTTCAATATTTTCATTTTTTTCAATGAAAACAATTTTATGTAACTTAAAATGTTCTTTAAAAGCTACCAATTTTTGATTATTGTTATTTTGAGAATAACTTAATATAAATATATATCTTTATATGATAAACTTAATTTTAGAAATTTAATTTTAGAAATTTAATTTTTTGCTCTAAAGTACTACATATAGATTGTTAAGTAAAAAATTTAATTACTTGAAAAGCAATAAATAAATCATTTTCGTATTATATTCAAAAAAATGTTAAGCGTGAGCTTCAGTATATAATTCTCTTCTTTCTCTCAAGACTGCTTATTGAGCTTGATTTCCCTCTTTTCCACTC
Organism: Nanhermannia elegantula; assembly: GCA_034699485.1. NCBI lineage: Eukaryota > Metazoa > Arthropoda > Arachnida > Sarcoptiformes > Nanhermanniidae > Nanhermannia > Nanhermannia elegantula. The sequence goes on from JAQGCH010000144.1 coordinate 2,080, forward strand.
AAAAGTCATTCAAGAAAATAGAGTGAAGTATTTTCATGAAAGATAAGATAAGAATTAAATTGATTGTATTGTTAGAAAATAAATGAATATTTGGGTTTGGGTTTATATGTTATATCTAAAAAATTCCAAAAAATATAAAAATTCATCATTAGAAGTAAATTTAATAATAATAAACATCATTAAAGTTAGTTTTATGAGCTTATGCTTGTATGAGAAGTATTTGCAATTAATGAATGTTTTCGCTTAACTCTTATATGAATCTTGTTTTTTAATATTTGATTTTGTTGAAACACTATTTCATCTAAATATTTATGTTTTATTATATATTTATTTAATAAATCAAAATTTTTAGTTATTTTTCAATTTTACATCAAATTCAATTATCATTTTAATTAGATTAAGATTTTCCAAATTTAATTACTAGACGTTTGGAGGTATGCGCACAGTATTATAATACTGTACAATCATTTCTCGAATTAGGTTGTACTGTACTCCCAAAGTATCATAGTTTAAAAATGATTTTAAGCGTAGAATCATCTTAATTCAGTTCTATTTATTATTTAAACTACAATTAATAGAAATAATTATTAAAATGAAACGTGTTTTAATCGCCTAACGTGTTATCAAGAAAGTAAATATGTTTTAAATCTAAACTGTAAGCTGTTGAATGTCCAGAAACGGTTTAACTATTTGACAGCGTAAAACGGCTGCGAACATGATAAACTATTATTTTAAAAATTGGTTACCATTGCCTCACTTGTTTAGTCGCCAAAAGTGCAATTTATATATCGGTTAAGAGATGTGCATTTTTTTGTGCGATAATATTTTTAGTATGCTATACAAATACCGAAAGTCTCTGGTATTTTATTGTAATGCTATAATGAAAGCGCCAATTCGACAATAGATGATTTTTACCAAATGCGTTATTATTTAAGGGGGAAATGCAATGAAGCGAAACACAGCAAAATGTGATTTCAACTTTCTTTTCATCTCTCGAAACCACTAAAATCACCACTAAATACTTGGCTTTGCATGACTTGTGCTTATACTCTAATGTATATATTCGTATGTCTATATGTGATAACATTGCAATCACTTTATTTAAGATTATTTCCCGATTCCCCCAATTTAGTAAAATCACACATAAAAATCTTAAATTATAACCATTTGTATTTCTAAAAATTTTGATTACTCTTTTGTTTGTAATTTTGAGATTTTTCCTGGAATTGATTAAAATAATTTTCTTCTTTTAACAAACAATTCAATTTATTCTAATATAAATATTTTTTTAACAAATCTTGCAAATAATGAGCATTTCGAAAAACAGTTTTAACATTATTTTTAAATAAGTTAATTTGTTTAAATTTTATTCTATTATTGCATTTGTATTCAATATTATCTCATATTCTATGAGATAATAAAAAGTAAATTCATAAAACTCTTTATAAAAACTTTAATTTATTATTTTAATTACTTTCATAAAAAAATATAATAATTAGATAAAATTTTTATTAGAAATAAAAATTTAGCAAAATTTAAGTTTTTATAATTGATTACTTTCCATATTATATAGATATTTATGTAATAAAGAGTTCATTTTAATGGCAATGCTCTCTATATTTATCTTTATTTCGTGAGTTAGCAAAGCATTTTTTATAGAAACTGAGATCCCATTTCCAAAAATGCATAAAATACTATTTTGTTTCTTTTAATGATTTATTGCTTGACTCTGTGTAAATACTATTCGTTATTAATAACAGTAATAGACTGTAATTTTTATTATAACTTTTGATTTTACGAAACTATTTCTTTGCACTGAAAACTATAATCACTTTAATAACTTTTGACAGTCGGTTAAAATGAATTGCATTTGTCTGGAGGCGATCAGTTTTGAATAAGACAAGAAAATGTCTGGTAATTTTGCTGCCAATTTTATAATGATTTATTCGACTTTCTTGTCTCAATTTTGCGGCCAAATGTGTTACTTTTTGTCTGGAGCAGGAAAAACACCAGAGAGACAGAAACGAGAATAAGATTTAACTACAAATTATTGCTAACAAGAAAATAAATAATAGAGAAAAAGTGCGAACTTATATGCCATAAAATAGTAAAATATTTTCGATACGTCAAAGACCGAAACAGCAAAGAGTGATGTTAAAAGAATCTACTGATGAAATAGGAAGTCATATTCTCACAGATACTATATTTCTCACTCTCTTCTACTTTTTGGATCATTTTTTCTTAAGGCATCACTTGAAGAGTGTCTCCATAGCGACAGAATGATGTACTTTTTTACTCTTCCTTTAGATACGTCTTTCAAACAACAACTGTTTCTTATACAAAGTTTTTCTGTATTTCTCCCACCCTTTAATAATATTTCATTTCTCTTGTGTCGTTGTCATTCAATTTTTTGATGTGTATACTTTTTATTTTTATTTATTTGAGAGATGTTTTTGTACCAATTAATGCATCCATTAATCATTTTATGAATTTTGTTTCATATTTATTGTAACTTGAACATCACTTTTCAATCAATTTTCTATTATTACAACTTCTGCATGAATATTTTCACTATACATTGAAAGCAAAACATTTTTTAACATTTTATTTGATAATTATACAATTTTCAGTTCAATCATTTACACTGTATTTATTCTATTCCTGTATTCAATTTTAGCTGAAGCTCTTAATGCTAATAATACTACAATTTTCCTTAGGAATCATTGAACAAAACACTGTTAAATATCATAAACTCGCACACACTTAATGTTTTATCTTTACTGTATATCATTATCAATAGTTTTTAGGATGAACTTTATATACAAATATATGCCAGTACTTCCTGTATAATGAGATATTTTTTCGATTCATTTTTTATCCCATTCTTTCAATATTAATATTTATATGTTCGCTAATTTTGTAACTTTATATCTTTGTAGCGGTTCTTTTCTCAATTCTACACACGTATATTTTTATCCATTAATTCTATATTTTTATTATTTCAGTCCTATTTTATTCTTTTTAATTCATACACACAGTGAAGATCAGAAACAAGTGCTCAAATACACTTACTGTACGACATCAACAGATCACACAATTACTTACTATGACTGCAAATTTTAATTTCTATATAAACTAATCGATTGCTGATTCAACCAAACGTTTAGATCAGAGATTTACTCTTTTTATGGGTAACATTTGCACAATCCTTTCAATTATATAAGTTCTTTATATCTTTTTTTATTCCATTTCTATTTGAATTGCAAGAAATTTGAACCCAACTGTTTTTGAAAATTTATTATTATTTGAGTTCAATATTCATTTAATTTAAAAATTAATTTAAAAATGAATATTCCTCCGCAGAAAGTTTATAAACTATTTAGTATTTGAATCAATATAACTCTATCTGTCTTTAATTATTTACTTAAGACTTTCTACAGACTCTACACAATGTATGAATGGTGTGAATATAATGTTGTAATTTATCTGTGAATTACACAAAGTCAGTGTTCATGTGTTTTGTTTGTTATTGCAATTAGATGTTAATGTTTGTCTTTGCTTTGCTTCCCGTTATTAGTTGTACAGTACATCCCATCGCCAGTACATCAGTTTCTCTCGTGAGACCTTTCTTCGAGCGGACAAAAGATGCAGTACTGGACCACAATTCTTAGTTCCATTTTTCTTCTCTATCTTCATCTTTATTTAACTGACTTTTGCCATGCATTGGTTTCATAGTAATGATACATTCATCTTAATTATAGTACAAAATAAATTCTTTCCCTTCTCATAGCACTGATCTGGCACTGATCTGGCACTGATAGTATAAGACTATAAATAACAAATACTTTATAAATATTTTATTTATTTTTGTCTCATTATAACTCAGATATTCTATAACGAGTGCAAACATTATCAGACAGTTCTACTATATTATCGTTTGGTATTAAGTAAATTATATCAGGACAACAGTTCAGTAGTCTATAAGTTAAGTGGTCCGCTTCAATGACAGACCTGGTCTGTACAACCCTTAACCCTTAATCCTTATGTTGCTGTTAAGGCTCCCCTTTAAGAGAAAGACCATAATGTTGTGTTCTGTTACAGGTCTAAAGTAATTTTTTATCTAAGTTTATCTAATATTGAGTTTACTATAAATGAAATTTTCTTGTGATTGAATGATTCTGTTTTTATTTGAAAGTAATTCCTTAATATATTTTATAGTAATTTTTACATAATATTCCATTTGAAAATAGTTTCCAAATTCCTGATTCTATTTATACAAGAATTGAGAAATTCCATATAAACACACATAAAATACAAGAATAGTTTATTCGATTTTTATTTTGACAACTCATTTCTGCCTTAATATTATAGTATATTTGCATTTATTTTTCAATACAATGAACCGATGAAGTGAGGAGTGACTCATAAAAGAAATTTATTCTCAACTAAATTAAACTTTGCAGTGAAAGTTTGAAAAATTATTCTTTGTCTAAACAAAGAAAACTTTTGTTTAGACTTCATTTAAAGCGTTGACCTAAAAATGTTTAAGTATTAGAGTAAAGAAAAGACTAATAGAATTGATGCCAAAATGTTAACCACAATATTTTGCGTCACCGAAAATGAATCGGATATGGCTAACAAGCGACCGGAAATGAAGCCCAACATCTCGGAAAAGGACCCCAAGACATAATATATGTCTGAATTATGAGTCTGATTCATCACTCCTCTTAATCAGATCTTTTTGGAGTTCAAATTATTTTGTGACCGCATTTAATGAATCGCATAATTGTTCGATCGGACAATTTTTATTCTCAATTTGTACAGCAATCAGACCGGCCTCTATTGAAGGCACTCTATTATTATTGTTATTATTATTAATTGAAGAAACAATTGGTTTGTTTTAATTCTGCCAAAGAGTGTGAAAGTTGCTCACCATTTGATGGATGGCATGCATCTGATGAACAATGTTTAACTGCAATCTATTTTGATAGTTCCTATTTTCTGTAGTTATATTTGTTGGCACTCTGTTTTCGCTTAAATTCAGTAACAAATAATCGATAACTAAAACTCAAAATTTAACTCAAATTTCTTTTCAATAAAGCTTTAATTTTTCATAAAAGGAATATTCTTTAATATAAATTGAATGAAAATGAATAACATTCCAAATTATTTATATCTTTTCATTAATATTATAGTGATTCGAAATGATATAATATTGAATGTTATATTTTACAAACCAATTATTTCTAATAATGTGTTACACAGTATTTAAAGTTTGCAAAACTGTTTTCTTTGGCAAATATCACAATTTTCTTGTGCAATGACTTTAATGCAATGGCAATACCAATGCAAATACTGTACTAATACAAGTATATATTATATTTTGGTGTTCATCAAGCAAAGAGATTGGTTGCAAACTGCATAACATTACTCGTTTGCAGAGCTATTGATCGACTTATGCTACAAAATTGATAGCATGTTAAATATGATGCAATTTTGCATTTAAAAAATATTTTCTTTAAGTGTTACATTTTGAATACAGTATTGTTTGATGTCTCACTTTGTTTTCAAAATATTTTTATTTTAAAATTATTTCTGTTAACAACGTTATGTCAATTTGCTTAATAAATTTATTTTCAGTTTATTATAATTATAATAAATATTAAGAGCGAATCTCATTCAGCAGCAGCTGCTGTGCACATAAGTACTGAACAAAATTATACTTATGTTCAAATTTCAAATGCTTTAACAAAAATAAAATCAAATATATTATAAATCAAAAATATTATAAATAAATATTTTTGACTTTATTGTGCATATTTCACAATGTAAATAAAATTATTTTTGGTTTAAATTAAGGAACCTTTTGGGTGAGTGATAGAGAGAGAGAGAGAGAGAGAGAGAGAGAGAGAGAAATTTTTTATATAATACAATCTTTTATTTTTAAATTTATTTCAATGATGTGAACTATGATTACACATTAGTTCTTGAGTAGAATTTCTTACAATCTTGTAATAAATCCCCATTTCATGAAATATAAAACATATACATTCTTCTCGTGTATTAAAAAAGAATAATAAGATTTTCTGAAGAGCTTTCACTCACTTTTGAATTCTTAGTTTTTACTATTGAAAATTGCATGCGATGACAAACTCCTCTCATTCGGACAAATATTAGCATAAGAACTAATGTATACAACTTTCATGACAATCATATTATATATTATCAGTAAAAAATACACTACTATTTTAATATTCGTCACGCGAACGTCTTTTATATGAAAGTTTTTATGGCAATAATAAAACAGATCAAAATGTGTTAGTTTTATGTGATTCTTATCCTCAACTAATATCTGCTTCCATTTCTTCAGTGTAAACAAATTGAATCAAACAAAATAATATATATACTTATTTTAATTTTGTAAACATAATTCATATTTTAGATTCATTTATTTTCAATTTAAAAATGTCTAATCAAATATTAAATATGTACAGAGGAATATTATAGAGGAATTAATTATCAAATCATAAGTAAAAATTTATATTAATAAATATGTAAATATTATGTTAAATTATATTATAATTTAATAAAATGGTTCATTTTTTCTTGAATACAGTAATAATTGCTGTATTCATGAATTCAATTCGTTTCTTACGTTTTAAAGATTAAAATGTAAGAAAACATTACTTCTAATAACTTGTAAACTCTTTTCTCGACTTCAATATTGAAAACTACAATAAGCTAAAAAGAGTACAGGTATTAATTTGCATGAATTACTAAGTTATAGTAACGAACTAAAATAATTTTATATAAATATTGTTATAAATGTTCGCAATATATACTCTATTTTAAATCATAAGTGAAAACGATTTTTTCTGTTAGTTTTTGGCAAATTTAAAAAATATATTTTATTTACTGGATTTTATATTTAATATAAAATTAATATTAGGCTGAATTGTCATTTTTAAGTCAAATTTCTTTTATTTAATATCGGATTCATTTGTCTTTTTATTTGCAAATGAATTATTCTCAAACATTGAAGCGCACAAAAATCGCATTTTTTCACTTTGTTATCAAATGTCTAAATAATTTGGCAAATAATAGAGAGAATGTTTGTCAAAAAGTAGTTTTAACCAATTTTTATATTATGATCAACGATAAGATACGGCTATTTCTTGAGATCAATATATGAACGCAGAGCCATTGCCGAGTATTGGTGTTGCATTTGAGGTCAATAAGTGCGAAGGGATGCCTAATACTTTTCTTTGGGTAATAGTGAATATACAGCATAGTTATAAGCAAACGTTATGTCAATATCGATTGTTTCGTTACAAAGTATTGCGTAGTGTGTGTGTGTGTGTTCGGGCTTATTTAGGATTTTGCTTTATTGCCAACCTTTTGCTCATTGGGTTTTGATAGTAAAATATTTCTACAATATTAATAGTATTTTTTGTAAATAATTCTTTTTTCATTTTACAACAACTAAAACACTTAATTTAAAATTTAGAATAAAAGAAAGTTTTGTATAAAAGTGAAATTATATTATTAAAATACAGCTCTCTATTGTCTTCTCTATCTATTTTTCTCTTTAGACTTTTACATTTACTTCTCAATTAAGAACAAAGTTTAACAGTAAACTCAACTTTCAGTTTAATTTGAATTTTTAAATTTATGTGATTTGATAAATGGCAAAAAATGAAAATTTTCCCCCAATTACTGTATCAGTAATGCATTAAATTTATAGCTCATCATAGTATTCATCAATTTAAATGTTAATTAAGATAAAACGTTTTATAAAATGATATATATTAGCTTTTCTGACCTTAATTAGTTACTAATATATAATAAGAAATACTAAATTAACCTACTCTTAAGACATAGCTATTCTTCAAAAATGGACCATTAATGCAGTAAAATTTATGTGTAAATAAATCTATGAATTTAATTTAGAGTTACCATAAAAGAAGTCACAATATCATTAACAAAGTTCATTGTAGAATTGGTTAAGCAGTAATACTGTACAGTATAAGGCAACTAATGTACAGAATGTTAGATATTATTTTATTATTCGAGCCTAAAGTAAGATTGATTATAAACATCCCATTGCGACTCATTTGTTGTATTGAAGAACTGCGTTCACATTGCTCTCCATTCTCTCTCATGTCTCTCCTGTATATAATAGCCATAGTTTTGATATACACTAAACCTTTAGCTTCGTATTGTGTATGCAATAACTCTCTCTCTCTCTCTCTCTCTCTCTCTCTCTCTCTCTCTCTCTCTCTCTCTCTCTCTCTCAAAAAGTCTGTTGCAAAGCAGCAAATTAGATGTGATGGTAAGATGCGAGTGAATTACCTTCACTTGATTCTCTTATAGAGTATATTTCTTTTTCTCAATTCCATTAGGAGTTTAGTGCACTCTCTCGAATGCACTTCTCATTTGGTGCACAAAATTGGGCCCATATATCATTTGTTTCTAACTGTAACACTCAAACTATATTTTAACTCTTTTTGTTATTTCTCTCATTGCAGATATTTGTTGGTCAAAGATTTACTCAGACAGTTTATGCATTTTATTTCTACAAAGGATCACCAAAACTGATTGAAGAGATCAAATGCAAAGGTAAGCATTGAAAGCATTTACGCTTATGTTTTAAAGTTTACTCAATTTATGTCTGAATCGCATTAAAGGCTAGAATTGAGCATAACATTTGAGGTAACATTAGTCGTGAGTAAATTGATTTATCTGTAAGGGATAACTACATCAACTGTATAACTAATTGAATCAGAATATGTTCCAAATATAATTGAAGATCAAATCAATCTAATCATAAAGATTTTATAAGGAGTTATTCCGACTAATAAGACTGCGCTTTTTCATCAAATTCTTTATTTAGTAATTTGATTCAATTTATTCCGAATGGATTTCAAAGTTTTCTCTTTAATCTTTTGAAAATTTTGTTTTTCTCATCACATAAATAGCTATTTCTAATCAAATTCACCCAAAAAATAGGTCGAAAGTAACTAAAGATAAGGTGTTAATGCTTTCTGGTTTCGTGTAATGTAACACCAAATGAAGACCAGTTTATATACAATAGTTTCGGTCATTCAAATCTAATCTTATTGCATGTGATGCCAGTATTGTTCTTCAGAAGTGAAGTCATGGCAACAAATGATTCTCTTTAGACCTTTCGCCGGAATGTCTTATAAAACATATAGAGTTTATTGTATTCCTTACTTTGTTCATTGAAACACTTTTATAGTCAGATAATGTTAATTCTTTCCTTACTATTCCAATAGGTTTATAAGACGAGTAGCCATTAGTTTAGTTATAACCTAATGTTTTATTGCTTGCATTTTAATCAAATGGTTTTACACAAACTTTGACTAACGTATAATCAAAATTACAATAATTAATTTCAAAACTTTTTATATAAAATCAATTCATTTTTCATTATCCTTCCTACAATTCATTTTTTTTAACTGAAATACGCCACTGTTGAGCATTGACAGAATTTTTTTATTCTATTCAATAGCACTTTTGTTTCGGTGCTTTACCTATAAGAAAATAAGTGAGACTTGTATTATGTTTGACTTGCAATTTCACGCACAAAATCTTGTCTCCAAATAGGATGAAATGAAAATAATTGAAATAAAGTTTAATGTGTGTTTCAAATTGTGAAAAAATAAAATTTTCTTTTAACTTAATTTAATATCAAAATTCTTAATAAAAGCCTAAAATATGTTAAATAGAAATAATTTAATGAATTTGGAGATTATTCTAACTTTAAAAATAATTTTAACATTCAAATGAGTCATTTAAAAGATCTCATGAGAATTATGGGACTCTTTTTAAGCACTCCTCGATATTTTAACTTTAATTAATAGTTAACTATCCCATAAAAAAATGACATGACCTTTATTTCGAAATAGTTGATAACAGTAACAGTTATGGACGAATATATCATTTCAATCTATTGTCTAATTTAATAAAAGGGCTCTAATTTACAATAGAGCTCAACAATTAAATAGTATGATAAAATAGAGCACCAAAAAGTTGGTGTAATACGAAACCCATTCTCAATGAGAGCGCACTCGATGTTAAGTGTATGAACAGTAGAGCGAGTGTTCCGTCTTCTAATGCAAATATGGTTTTAAATTACTGGGTTGTGGGACAATAGACTTGTATTTCGCCTCAGACTTTATTTTATTTAATTCCATTTGCGTTACAGAAGAACGAGATATAATGTGTATTTATTGAGTAAATGCAAAATTGAAAAAAGGTATGTTTGAGCAAAAGAGTGAAGGATGAGTCAGTCTTACACAATAGACGAATAAGAGTAGTAGTAATGCTTTTAACTAAAGATATGCTTAAACATTACGGAAATAGAGAATTTGTTCATTGTTGTAGCCAAAGGTTGGAAGCATTCACGAGAAACTGTCAGGTGGTCTCATCTTAACATATGCTTACACTCTATTATCTCTATTATATTGCAGTTATATTCTTATATAGAAAGTTGATTCATATTTTAAATAATATAATATATATCTCAATATCAAAATTGAGGTCAATGTTTGATTAATACTGATATTAGGTTTTCTTTTTCATGAGTTCATTAAAGTTAACGACAATTTATTATTTTCTAACTTACCATTTATTTCTGTGAGAATTACTATTTATCTCCTAATTTAAAAATAATCAATAAAAATAAATTCAATAGAGAGAAGTTGTCAGCTTTGAATCAAAAAATAGCAAATTTTTCATTAATTTAAGTATTTTTTGACAACAAAACCATCTGAAAAACATCTCACTTGAAAACTATGATTACAGGTACCGGTGGTATTACATATTTTATATTATGGTAACTTTATTTCTTATTATATTTTCTAAGAGTTGGTTTATAATTAAATTGATATCTTTTATCATCTTCTCGAACAACAGTTAATCAAACTTATTGAAAATTTTTTCATTAATTATATTTTTATTAACTTTGAGTGAAGTGACATTCACTGACTACAATGCAATGATGTGTTAGTCATAGCATGTGTTTCTTCTCATGCATTACATGTCAAATATGCTCTAAAGGATGTCCAAATCAGTTTGATTCTTGTCGCTGATATATTCACTTTGATCCTGTTATCCTGTCCTAAGAATGTGTAAAAAAGAAAGGATGAGTTGAAAAATAATCCTCTTTTTTATTTTTGTTACTTTGGACATATCTCTTCTCCACTCGAGTGAATCAAATCTATTTAAGAGTTAAACGAAATCGTCTGAAAAAATTAAGAATAGGAACTCAAATATATTTCCGTTTTCTTATTACTGAAATATGTCTTTTGAGATTTCCGTAAAATTAATAAAACTGCAAAATATATTTGTTTTTCCGAGTTTGAATTGAATTCATTTGAATTATTCATAACGTTTTCCTTCATTCTTAAGCCAATTCTTTAACGGATGTCTCTCTGATCATTGACTCAACTGAATGTGACACTTCTTGGCTCATTTTGACACTAAATGCCTGAAACTATTTTTTTGTCACATTTCAGTGTATCATTACATTTCCCATTATACAAGTTCACAATAAAATATTTGAACCATTGATGGATACAGTGAAATAGATTTAGACTTTCCATCATACCTGGACAATGCATAGGTTTGCCTAGGGGTTCACCCTTCCCCCAAAAAATTTCCAAAGTCAAAAATTGTCATTTTTGGCGAGAAAACGCATTTTGAGAAAAATAGTCTCAGAAAACTGAAGAGTTTAACCCTCCTCCCCTCAGATTTTTAAGAAATCCTGAAATGAACGCTTACCCAAAGGTTCGTAGCTTGCCCAGGTTTCCTTTCCATATAGTATTGCACTAATAATTCTAATTTATAACTAATGTTGTCCATAGGCTCAGACTGTGCCTAGGCTCTGCTCTAGGTTTTGAGTCTAGGTTCGGAGTTTACCAGCCTAGGTTCATCCTCAGCCTGACGAGCCTGTAAACAATTTTTACTTAAATTTACCAAACTTAAAATTTGCTTCACTGTGTTTTATTTCTTACAGATTTTTGAATAATATAAAATAATTTTGATAAGTTTTCGTATATATTTTTTTGTTTTAAAAATTTATAGCCTCAGGCTCAAGCTCTAGGTTTTGAACCCAGGCTCAGGCTCTGGGTTTTGAATCTAGGCTTAGGCTTAAGCTTTCGAGCCTAGACTCAATAGACTCAGGCTTGGCGTTTTCGAGCCTATGCTCATTATTATTTATAACTAGGCATTAAGGTTTTCGGGGTGAAAGAAAAGCCGAAATCGGCGTCACAAAAAAATTCGGGTTTTCCGGTTTCGACAGATTTATTTACTTAAAATTCGATAAAATATTACAAAAGTTTTAATAATTATCAAAAAGACCTTCAAAGTCATCTTTAAAATATAAAACAGAAGAATTTTTTGAATGATTCGATATTAGGTTTAACCCTGTATTTATTTAATATGCACCTAAATTTGCTGAATGATCGATTGGGATCTAAACTTCCACAATCAGTGCAAAATATATTAATTATCTAATGGAAGCACAACATAAAAGTTTATATTTTTCATAAAGATGTTTGCTTCAAAACATCAATTTCCGGTTTATTACGGTTCACGCCTAAAGCGAAGACCCCTTTCTCGGCGGTTCTTTCGGATTTTACCGGCTCACGCCGAAAACCTTAATGCCTATTTATAACTAATAAGAAGAAACAGCTTTTCTTTGGGAAATTTTTGTTTGTCACATTTTCCTTATCTGGTTATTACTGTACTCTTGTAATAAACCATTCAATTTTTTTTATCTTTCTTTAAAGTCATTTTTATATATTTTATAAATTTTTTGAATTCATATAAAATTCACTATCAGACAGACTTTTGGACTACTTTGGAAAATAAATTAGGTGTCAGTGTGTATGCATTACACTCTTATAGAAAAGAAAATTTTAATACTTTATCGACATATATTCCCTTGTTATGTAAAGTGAATTTCGTAATCGTTAATATTGTCATCATATCGTACACTGTAATGACATTTCATGTTTCATATTCATGAATAGCCTTTGGGACTCGAAGTCACCCTTCATATTTAATTCCCATTCTAATAATACCAGTTTTTCCATTTTATATTCCTCTCTCCACATATAACACAGTGTCTTCTTATTAGGTGTATGATTAATGCTTTTCTCCAATATATGTACACATCAGATAAACGGTTGCCCAATGTTTAATATTTGTCTGGAATCATAAGTTGACGATGAGTGAGTCTATGCTAGAGAGTCAATTCCACACCAATTTTTTATACGGTACGGAAAATTATGGAACTGTAGGGTACGCAAAATATAATACGGATAATGTACGGATTTTTTTTATTTTACACTTAAAAATTTCAAATCATCACTTTCGTCGTCACGGTGTCTTTAGAATAGCTTATTTTTAATTATAACTTAATTATAAAAAAAATTTAAATTATTTATATGAAAACACATTTACATGAATGAAATCCAATATATCATTTGTGAAACTTTTGTATATCAATTATTAATACAATTTATATTAATAAAATAGCATAAAAAGGTAAGAATTGCCTTCAATCACTTATGAATCATGAGTTATGATATCAATTTTTAAATTAAAAATACGGAACTGTGCGGAACCCAAAAATTATTTACTACACTGTCCTTTACGAAATCCTTACAGTAAAAATCTGTAATACTATGCGGTCCTGTGCGGAATTCACTCTCTAGTCTATACTCAATTTTAAAGGAATGAAACTAAAACTGAAACTGAATTACCGGTATTTTATAATAGAAACTTAAACAGCATTGAACAGCACTTATTTATTCCTTTACTTTGGTTTTTATATTTTATTACAATAAGTTTTAGTACTTTTATTCCTTAACTTTTAGTAAATTTAAAACATATTTATAGTGCAGAACATCTATCACTCAATCTTATCAATAGATAAATATATTTTAGTAATGAATATAATTTTTAAAATTTCATTTATTAAACACAGATAATTACAGATATGAGATAATGATACAGATAACTACAGATGATTCTATAGATAGTGTTTAATGCAATTTAATGACTGTACTTTGCGTATAAATTAAAATTTTTGTCCAGATATGTTTTGCAAATGCCTGACTCTCCTATGAATATGCGTAACCCTCAACCAATTATGCGTAAGCTTATTGATTATTACCGTCTCTTTAGTCATCGATGTTTTGTTAATCAATTGGTAGTAATATTCTAAACGTCTATTTTCATTAGTGCCTAAATATTGAATTCTATATTCGAAACCTCATTTATATATTTTGATATAATGAGAGATTCAATGACTTTCTCCTTATTTCAATCAATTTTGTAGATTAGCTTCCAATAGAACAACGAAAACAATGTAAAGAATGAATCACATATTTATCAATAATTTATTTCTCAATTTGTAATTTATTGTAAATAAAGCAATAAAATTCAGAAAATTGTACGGTTTTACTGGTATTGGTCTATTCATACTTTTAATTTATTTTAAAGTCTTAATTTCAAGTAAAATAATATAAAATAAATGATTTTCTTAAACAATTAATGAATTATCACTTCAATATTAAATGTAATGAAACTCGAGTTTCCCTCTGTTCAAATTTGAAAAAAATTCTCGAACCATACTTTGGCTGAACAGCACTTTAGCTGTTTAGACCAGAATTTTCAACTTTTTTTAGTGCTATACTGGACAGAAAAATCTCAAAGGGGAGGACCAACGGATATTTTTGACACATTTTGCAATAAACAGATTTAAATACAAATAAACATTCTCTCATGTTAGCAAAAATCATTTTATTGTTTATTTTTATTCTTAAAGGAATATTTTTTCTGATTTCGTTGCTTTAAGTAATTCTGTGTTATTTTCATCAATAGTCAGATTAAGTGAATTTGTTGAAAGGGTTGAAAGTACACAAACGTTTTTTTCACTTTTTTGGCATCATTTTCACTGCTTTTATGTTTTTGTGACATTTTGATTAAGTTTAATAATAGCAAATAATATCTAGATTTAGGTCAAAATTATTTAAAACATTTTCATCATTTCATTTATTTTCCACAAACAATTCTTGGAAACAATTGTTGACAAAAAAACTAATTGTTTAAAAATTAAAAAGTTATGAAAATCTAATTTCAAGTTTTAGGCATAATTTACGCAAATCTAACATAATAAATAATAATTTCTATAAATCATTTGTGATTCACTTCGATTAAGATGTATTATATTCCATTTATGAATCAATTTTTTTGTTAAACTTTTACTCTTTTTGCAATTTGATTTATTTTTGAAATTGCTTTCAAATATAATTTTTATTCATTTTTATTGATAGAAATAAAAAAGTATATACTGTACTATAAAAGTGTCGGTTTTGATAGCTCTGCAAAACTGGACAAAGTTCCTCAAAACTAGACTGTTCAGCTCAAAACTGGACGGTTGGCAATCTTGGTTTAAACACTATTTTAAAGTGGAACAGATTTTAAGTTAATAATTAATAAATAATTAAAGAACTTCAATGTTTATTCATTTTATTTTATTTATAAATACCTGTATATTAATGACAGATATAATATTTTGCAACTAATGTTGAAATTATTTCTTCATTTGTGAACCTGTTTTTGAAACTTTTTGTCTATTCATAATTAGAAATTGATTTTTGAATATATTTGCACTTATTCTTCTGATTAATTGAATGGACACATTTAGACATATTTACAAATTACTGCTAATCAGCTCGTATTTAGTTATATAAATTAATATTACTTTCAATTGAATGTTCAAGTTTTTCGAAAACCAGATTCAATTTTATCTCTTAAACGAAATTTAATTTATAATATTTTTGATGTGGTTCTTAATATTGTATTTGTTCGTTAGTTTCAAATGAGAAGACTATTCATTTCATAATTGGTTTATACAATTGAGCCTAAAGATAAATAATTATAATTTATTCGTTTTATTATTTTTATTATTTTAGTATTTCTACCATTAATTTGAAATTCAATTTATCTCTTATGATAACAAATGAAAGCAAAATAAAGACTATGAAAATAAAAATATCAATAGATTGTAAATTATTATACAGTATATGCCATTGAATAGAGAGATGGGTTTTTGTTTTACTATTGAATGATAGCCTAAAAATAAAATTATATAACGTATACTTTATCGTCATATTATACTTTCTATTCATAATCTGTCACATCTTTTCATTTGAAGGCTTTGTTCATTTGCTTTATGTACTTTATTTTGTCTGAGCATTAACTTTGCGTTTTCTTGTTAGTACGGACTCATTCTCTACAACCATATGATAAATTGAATGTTCACTTTTCAGAACATTAGCAAAGTCTATGCGGAGAAATACAATATATTTTTGGTTTTGTTGGCTGTGTTGGTTGTGTTGTGTTCTCTTACCATAAACTTGCACTAAAATCATCATATCGTTGACTCACCATATTTTGCATAAATTATATATTTATGTTATTCGCGTCTGATTCGCATCACTTCGGTTTTTATCTCTATGAAAGAATTTAATCAAAAACAAAATAAAATTCTTGAGCTATTTTATGAACCAAAGGATTTGAAGTTTGATTGCATAGTATTAGCTCTCATTCTCTATTAAAGACATTTTGTGAACATCAAACATTAGAGCTGCCGAAGGAATAGGTTCTTATATTTCCTAAAGACATAATTTTCTAGAGACTAATTTCACTAATATATTAACAGTTATCTGAAACCTGAGTTTAAGACATTCATGTCTTCATTAATTTTTATATCTAAGACATCAAATTGGTTGCAAAAAAGCTCGTGGAAGCAAATTTTTAACGATAAATGAGTTTTTTTAATTATTGCAAAACATACTTTATTATTGAAAAAATACAATATTTTTGAAAACTCTTAAGAAATATGTAATTTTCTGATAAAATCTCAAACATGACGAGAGTTTAGTGAATGAATCATAATTTGATTCCAGCAGAAAACGAAGAAAACAGATCATTAATTTGTTGAGCATTGAAATAAATGAGAAGCGACGCCTTTATATCATTATATTTTTCTTCTATTTTTGTCCATTTCTTCTTATTATTTTTTTCATTGAGCAATAAAAGTTTTCTTTCACTAACTCAGTCAATACATCTATTCATTTATACTTCTTTATACTCTCTTAACTACTCCGCAAACTATAAACTCGATTTCGAAAATTGAACGCCAATATTAGGTTATTAGTGGGGAGGAGTTTAGAAGAACTGATTAATTTGCTTCCAAATGATGATCATAATAGAGAATCCCAGTGTTCGTGTACAGTATGTGCCCTCCCAGATGAATATACCTCCTTTAGCTATGAATAGCCCCCAACCGAGTAATATATTCCGTGACAATTTATCGCCGAAAGTGAATTATGTCATCGTTTGGCTTCAATCTATAATTCCGAGTGAATGCTTAATTATAGTTATGCGCACGTGTTTCTACTCCAACTGTTTATTGATGTGAAGTCATCATACATTAAATAGATTGTATTATTTCATTTTTTATATATTAATACGTTGTGCGGAGTCTTGTGTTCTTTCACCCCCCAAAAGGAGTTTCACTGCAACTTTATTAAAGAGTAAATTATTTTATTTTATTTATTTTAAAGAATACTTTCTATGAATTAAAAAGTTTTAAGAATGAAGAGACAGACATACGGATAGAATTATCAAATCTATAAACTCGCTATTGTTACATAATATGAACTAACAATTGTTATAGTTATCTACAATTTATTAGAATATATACTCATTTGATTGGCTTTATAGTCATAAACATACTGAAGTCTTAAAGTTATACTTTGAATGTATAACTCGTTAGTAATCATAATTATTCGCTTCATTTTTATGAAAAGCTTTCTATTTTAGAAGAGCTCGAAATTAATTAATCATGATTTTGCCCTTGGATTCAAAGAACATAGAGTGGATCTCATTAGTGGATCATTTGACAAACATTAAAATGAATGTCCGCTGTTTTAGACTTCATCAACTAATACTAAGCTATCAACTCAATCCGGTTAATGTTTATCTTTAGAAAATTTATGTTATGTTACTTTAAGTTTGGATACAATAGCTTTTAAGTTTCAAAACTAATATAATACAATTTTTAGCATTTCTTCGCTTTAATCTAATAAAAGAATATTTTAATTTGTATTTTAATTAAATGTTATTAAAAGTTAATCAATTATAAAATGTTGATTTAAAAAATAATTGAATAATTGTTGAGTAACTTCTTAATCCAGTCATAACAACTTTCAATTTCAATTAGAAATTCTGTTTTATGAATATATAATATATTGGGAGTCAATAGAAGATAAGATATTACAGTTTTTTATATCGATAATAATCCATCTGATAAACTACACGGGCGGCCAATTTGATTTGCCATTACAGACAGAAACAGTCATCCGGTGTTCATTTATTTCGCATTTAATATTTTTTATGAATTCTATACTGCACTGCATAAACTTTGTAGTATCTGAAAAATATAGTGCTCTCTAAATACTGAAATTGGTGTTATACTGAACTTACTCATTCGTCATCAGTCGTCAGTATAGCTCTCTATAATGGTTTGCTTTTTTATTATCAGCTTTCCGTCTCATTTGATACTCTCTTAGGAGTAAAAATAGTGTTAAAAATATTTAGAGAAAAATGATTTCTCTTATAAATAGAAAATATGAATTTATAAACTTTATTGTAATAAAATAATTTTCAAACAATAACTTTATAATAATTTTGGTTTTTTATCACTGAATAAATATTAGATTTGTTATAAAACAATAATATTTGTCTTTGAATTTTGATAATTTAAAGTTGAGCGTAATATTTTCAATTTTGTTTTAATTTATTTATTCATTTTTATAAGTGCCTTTAAACTTCTAAAACTACAGAAGTGATTGTTACTCATGTGAGATCAGATTCAAAAACCACCTGAAAAACATATTTTTTGTCCATTATTTTTGAGAATTTATTCTTTAAGTAATATATTCTTTAAGAACAGGCAGTTATTGCTTTAAAGATGATAATATTCTATATAATAATAACTGGTAAGTTGCATGCATTTGATAAATTATCTTTTACTTATCGTCTGCCCATTTTCATCCATTTCAGAATCTATTTTCATATTCACATTGTATTTAGAATTGTTTCGCACAACTGCATCAAATGTAAAATCGCGTCCCTATCACTGTGTTTGTCAGTCCCACAGCGATTTGTTCCTACATTTCCCCTGTTTAGTAGTCTTCTAAGCATACAAATTCTCTGTCTGTCTGTCTCTCTCTCTCTCTCTCTCTCTCCCACTCTACACGTCATTCTCTTGTCTCTATCTTTCATCCATTGGCACATATTTTGTCACAGAAAAAATAATTTCTTGAATAACTGAATTTTGAATCGATTTCTGTTTATCATAAATCTTTCCGCTCTAATGAACTTAAATTTTGAGAGTTTCATATTAAAAGGCAATGATTTATTTGAAACGAAATGAATTCAAATTATAGTAATTAACATAAACGCATTTGAGCCAAAACTAATTTAAAAAACATCAACAAAGAAGTAGTGAAAACAAACCATACTAACTACTGAACCCATACTAACATAAGTTAAAAGCTAGTAATAAAAGTAATATTTATAAATAATAGATTTTCTATTCTTTTGTTCACTTCGGTTCACTTATATTTCGATTAAATAGCATTTTCTTATTATTTATGATAATTAAAACACGTCATATGTTATGTATAAAGTTATAAAGTGTAAAATGTTATTAAAAATATTTTTTGCATTTGTTGCAAACAATATAACTAATTTCTATCGTAAATGTAAGAAAACTCTATATTATAGAGTTTCCCAAACTTTTTTGGGTTGGGGAGCACTTTGACACATGTAAAGACTTTGAGGAGCATCAATGGTTTAATATATTTACCAAATAATTAACGCAAAGAATATGCTTGTTTTTGATCACAGAGTTCTTTAATATCGGACTCATCTTTGTAAGAGATAATCGCAATTCGTTTTCAACAGTTTGTAAATTAATTCGATATTTATTCTTAATATACGTTCGGGAAGAGAATGCTTTTACGAACAAATATGTTGAGGGAAAGGCATGAGACAGTCTAATTTATTAGTATATTGCTATCTGCGGTATTATAGTGTCTAATATATTGAGCTCTTAATTCGTTTTTATATCAACTTTAAAATTAAAAAATTATAATCATGAGACGCACAGTTTTGTTTTAAACTGTTCAATTTTCTCGCGGAGCACCTGGATTTGTTGAATGGAGCACCAGTGCTCCGCCAAATGAAGTTTGGGAAACGCTGCTCTATAATATGAATGAATTACTGAAACAAAATTATTTTCTTTGAGTCAGACAAGTGTAAAATTACTAAATTGTACGGTTTTATTGTGAAGGATTTTCTGCTGGTATATACAAAAACATCTTTTACGAGTGTCCCATCATTTTTTAGTTGAAATTAATCTAATGCTGATATCAATAATTTCCAAGAACTTCTATGCATTTTCAATGGTATAATTTGTAGATTCGCTGCAATTTGAATGCAGAGCTACTGTAACAGTCATCACAATTTTGACAAATTGATATTTGCCGCGCACTCACACTTATTGATGCCTTTACTCTAAATCTTTTGATTTGATTGTAAGCTAATGCACAAAATGTGATTCAGCCTAAAGCACACTCGAATATTAGTAGTGAAAATCGCACAAAAACACATTTCATCTTCATTTTGATTTTGTAGTACACTATTCTGTTTGCCATTCCCTCGTGATTTTGTGTAAACACTTAATAAGGCCACAAAATCATATTTTGAATTTCTAATAAATGAAGGTTAATCGAAATGACGAAAATCAATTGCACAAAAGTCTTTATAATATACTAGTAGTTGAAACTTTATTAAAATTTAATTTTTTCAGTGCACTCTTTTTTAGATCAAATTTTAGATGAATTTAAGGTTAGAGAAAATGATTATTTAATGTATTGAAGTAACCGATTTCAAGCATTCTTAGTAATAGAGCATAACATTTATTCAGTTGGGTTAAAAAATTCTTTGCAATTACCATTTTTGGCCTTCAGAAGCAATTGGATGGTGGTATGGCATCACTTCAATGTAATATTATGTGTAATATTATGTGCACTTATAGTAACTTATTTTCTGTGCCGTTCACTCTCTTGATCACTCTCTCGCTCCAATCGCCTTAAAGTAACGCAGGATTTATTATTGAATTAGTTTACTCCACGATTTATGGATCAAATTTTTCAGTATATATATGGTCTACTCTGTAGTTCTTGTAGCGATTTTTGTTGGTGTTCGCCAGAGAAGAAAATACTCCGGGAGATGAATATTAGTTCCAGTAATAGTAATACGCACTTATAATAGTAAATGTTGCTTTTCAATGATATTCAATGGACATCGTGACCGACCAAACGGAAAAAATATCGAGAAATAGCTTTAGTGCCATTGATTTGATTGCAGTCTATACTATTTTTACGGTTTATTGATTCATTATTTTTTACGGTATAACTATTTTTTTCTTTCAAGTACTGGTAGTATATATTGATTCCATGCTTTCTTTCTCCTTATATAAGATTTTGCATTTCTTTTACTTAAATTTTCTTTTTTTCAATAAATATTGTATTTTTATAGAATTCATTCTTACACATGTACAGTACAGTAGAGTGACTTACATCACTTATAAGATATGTATATAAAGTACTATGATATACAATAATTTTTCTTTTTTTCTGAGTTTAACTTTGTATTTGCTTTTTCATTAGAAAAATGGCTTATTTTGTTTAAACAGTTAGTACTATTATTTGACTCTTCAGTGCTTTGAAGTTTGCAATTTATGATTCTCTTTTCAAGTTTAAATGCTTTTTGATTTGAAACAAATTTTTATAGATATAAATTTTCATAACTTAATAATAAAGTTTTATTCGTTGATTCATGTCGTTATGATAAAGAAATATACAAACCGTATTATATTTTCTACTGTAAAAGTTAAAACTCCATTGCAATAAAACTTTTTTTATTGTGCGATTTGATTGCCCATAGACTAGCACTACACTATCAAACCCTAAATACTATATCCCTCTAACCATTGATAGGAATTGCATTGACTACGAAAATACTTTTATATTGGGAAGAATGCGAAATTGGTTTTGCACTTGAATACCCACACCATCAACAATATATACAGAAAAGTGAACTCTATTTGGTTTTGATCCAATCGACAAATCTTTTGCATCAGATATCATGATAGAGGGTTTTTAAAGTACAAGTATTAGGGAAGACTTTCTGACTATTTTTCATTTTTATGATTCCTTCAGTATTAAAGTTTGACAAATTCTCTCATATCGTAACAAAAAATTGAGATTACTTTTGATAATATAATTTAATAATAAAAAAGAGAAAAAGAAAGAAAATCAATAAAACAAAATTTACATTTATATTTAAAATTGTTGCAAATTCAATACTCAACTCTACTTAAGTATAGAAATAAGCACTAAATCTATTTCTAGATATTTTGTCTCATTTTTACTTTAAAATAAGGCAAAGCTTACTATTTGTCATCCTTTTATTGAACTTTAATTTAACTTTTACTTTTTGAATAAATTATTTTTCAATTCGTTCAATTCTATCCTTTCTATGAGTATTGATAATGAACTCATTTGATGTGAAAATAAGAATCATTATGAGAATAGATTTAAAAAGATTAGAATGAATTCCCACAACACAAGCAGTAATAATGCATATAATGCACAAGGAATTAGTGTCAACCCTTCTTTTTAATCATTGGCTATGATCTGATGCCCACTTTTGCATCTGGTGTTGTGCAGATAATTCTCTTAAATTCATTTGTCATGCAATGCATTCCAATGAGTAATTGTTATTCTTTGCAGACTTTTTTGTGTCTCTCATTCTTATATCTTTTCCACACAAATGAAAGAATGGATGGATGTGTTGCTATAGTGATGATTATATCTATTATTATTATACCATACAATGTAATAAAGACTAACTTATTGATGGAGCTGCCAATTACTTGAAGAGATCGCACCAAAAATTTAATACTTTGCTATTTCAGTAAATGTCTTAATACAAAAAAGACTATTTTTATTAAATACAAGTCTTATTGACTTTCGATCTCTTTAAGGAAAAGCATTTTTTTAATAAAAAATAAACTTCAAAAAAATTTCATTAAAGTTATTTTGATCTGATTTTCTTTACTTACTTTATATAAACTTATAAAAGTTTATCCAAAATAAAAAAGTAATAAATATTGATTTACTACAAATATAACAAAGTTTTAACCAGTCTTTTACTTTCTAATGAAATAATAATTAAATTTTAGCTCCAAATAACTTCTTGTTAGTAACAAAGTGTTATTTTTCTGTCTTTACTTCACTGATTATAATTTGGTTTGTCATACAAACTAATTACTGCAAAAAATAACTACAACTTACAGCAGACAAATTAATAATTAGTAAAAATTCTTTTTGTTCGTGCGTTACATTAATTTGATGCCAATTTAACTGAAAAGATTAATAAGAAATATAACTTTGATTTTTCTATTTAAACAGATTTGGTTCTTCTATTGATTAAAACCAAATTAATTTAATTAAATTCGAAAAATGGAATCAATAACAAGATTGAATCGATCTCGAGACCACATTCGACACCCTGTACCACATTGTAATTCAGATGATAGTGAAACAGATGAGTACAATGTGATTGGGTCTGACCGTCAATATGAACGTATTGGTGATCGAGCCTCAGGATCATCAACAGGAACTTCATCGAGATCTTCAAATAATCACCCAAACATAGGAGCACATCCTGTTAAAGCCACGCATTACGCCGAATCGGCAATATATCGAAGATCAAGAGGTATTTTTTAGGATTATTTTAGATTTTAATTATAATTTGTTTTACGAGTTTTTTTGGTGAACTTATTTTATTTTTAGTGATTCTGAAATCTTATCATACAAGCAATGTTTGAACTAAAGCAATATTTAGTGTTATAAAATACTTTTAACATTGTTAATATAGAGTTTAATTTTAATGAAGTTTATACTCTGTTTACGTGAAATTTGCTCTTAAGTTAAATTAAACTTCAAATTAGCTGTTAATAAATATTGATATAATATAATGGCGTATAATGAATGGTATGTCGATAAGTTTATACCTTTATTCTATTACTAGTACAGAGTTAGAAAAATAGATTTAATCATACTCCCTGATATGATAGGTTAGTGAGTTGCGACCAACGTAACGTTCAGTATTTCTTTTTTAGATAACATTATTTATAAAGAAATGAAGCGATCACTGCAGCAGTTATTAGTATGAAACTGGTATCAAATCTAAATTATTAAAATAGTTTTCATTTTTGCTATTATATTTCGCTTCCTTTATTAAATTGATGTAAGCTTTATTTTGTTCTCACATATACCACATAACATCTGCATAACATAACTTAACATAACATTTTCTTCGGCAAACTCCTTTTTAGGAGATCTAACCTTTAGCCCAGAGTTAGAGTGAGATTTTACAGGTGGAACCTGTGTCGGTGTGGGGCAGATGCTATAGGGATTGCTCGAAAACAATGGACATGTGGCACATCGCAGTCAAAGATTTGCAGTGTCCGGGGTTTGACCCTTCGATCATGAGCCCGACATTTTTCTACTGGGCCTTAACTCCCTTACATATACTACAGTATTATAACTTAGTATAGCACTAATAAACATTTACTTTGCTTCACATTGAAATAGTTCTATATTTATGCTGAATATAAGTTTTTATATTTATTATTCATATCGATTCCTAAGCGGTGTCGTTTTGATTTGCTATTCATTCATACGTCAGTCTTAGAAATACTCATACACTATAACTTGTATGCCTTAAGATTAGCTTTTGTTTGAATTGAGATCTATTGCATGTTTTTACAACTTTCATGACTCAATTTAAGGCATTATTATTTTTTAACACTAGAAACTTATTTATTCGAAATTTGTTTCTTTCTGATAAAGCTTTTTTTCGAAACTTACAATTTCCTGTCTAACTGTTTGCACAAAATGGTTGTTCAGTTTTTTAGTAAAATAAATAAATGCAAATTTTAGCGAATGTGTACAAAAGAAAGTGTACCATAGACTGCAATGTTTGTCCTTTTTTGCAACTATTCCTCACTCCATAAAAGACTTTAAATAAAGAGATATTACGCCATCAAATTGTACTGTATATTCACTGAGAGAACAGTCTTTACTGTGAATGTGATGAATATATTATAAAATGCAGAAAAGCATTCTTTGCAGAGGCTGTCAATGTGTCCCTATTTATAGTATGAATCCAATGAATTCACCAATTTATTGATGACCCACTGGATATTGAAACACTGTTCAGGCAAATAGTGAGCTGAGAAGGAGATAGACTAACAGAGCACTCTCAAAACTAAATCATACATTTGCTTATTATTTTAAATTTCATGAATGTATTGTTAAATCAAAACAAGTCCCTCAAAGACTTGGAATACATTTGCCTTAAATTTGACGCACATTTCTCTGAAGTTAAGAATTTTCAAATTGAACACTAAGTTACTATCTTCTGTTGATTTATTTAAAGTTTAAGCTCGAATTTCTTATTCTTTCTTTTTTTTTGTTGATGAAAATGTTTATGTTTATATCAAAATAGAAGATTTATTTTCCTAAAAGTAGGATTTATTTCTTTATTCTAAATAAAGTTTAAGCTAAAAGTTTTGCTCACTTTAACATAAATTTTAATATATTTTCAGAAAAAGAGAAAAAGCATACATTCAATGCTTTTCATTTGTATTTGTATTTGTATTTGTTTGCTTATCGGAAAATATCGGAAAATAGTAAAACAAGATCACTATTAAGAGAAGAGATTTTTGCTGAACTTATTATATTGCATACAATTTTTTGTATTTATTGTATTCCAGAAAAACCGGAATCAAAGCTAAAATTTCACGTCTGGTAACAAAACTTTTACTTATAGTTTGCTCTCCAGAACAGTGCATCAAAAACTTTTCTCGTCTAACTTTCGTTTCTTCGTTTCCCCTCAATTCTATCATACTATCTAAGGTTTCAGGGATTCAGTTTCATCAATCGCCTCTGTTTGCATTGCTCTCCAATCAACATCACCCAAATGCTTCAGTTCTTCATTTCTCACACTTCAGTAAAATGCAAAAAATGATCTTTACTTGAATGTAAAGTTTGATAGAATCGACAATTATTCTTATCGTCAATTTTGTAATGATAAAGATGGAGATGACTCTCAATTAAATTTAAAACCGATCTTTTTTATTTATTTTGTAAATTTATTTGTTCTTTTTTGAAAAGTTGTCATATTATGGACAATAATTTAGCTTTAGAATAATCAAAACTAAAGTATAAATAATAATTAAAAGTCAAATCTTTCTGAAATTTTTAGAAATTAATCAAAATTGAAAATAAAATTTTTATATTAATCTTTTTTTGATTGTTATTATTTTAAACAATGATTAGCTAAGCATTAAAAAACGAAGACTTAAAAAACTTGTTGAAACATTTCTCTAATTTAACAGTTGAATAAGAGGTAGACATCAAACAAGTTTCGTGTTTGATGTGTAAGAGCTCTTGAAGGACTTCATCCGATAAATCAGTAATAGAAACGAATAGTTATTTATTTTTGTTCCTATTTTGGCACAATCTGTTTGTGACACTGTATCCGATCGGTGAAACCTATCAAAGGTAACATTCTTGGGGTCTCAATTTGTACTTTCATTCACAATGTGTACAGTACTGTACAACTGCGAAATAAGAGAACCACTCAAAGACACACTCGAAAGACATTCAGCATCACATTCTACTGGTTGAAAGCCTGGCTCTTGTATTTTGTTAAGTCTTGCATTGTGTTCAGTACCATCTTTTCATTTGAACGTCTAGGCGTCTCTTTAACGAGAATACAAGTGTATTTCACGTCATTTTCATGCTTTCTCCAAAATACTTTTATATTTTTAGTTTAGTTTTTTTGATTAAAATTTACTAAATTTTTTCCCTTCATTCCTAAAGTTTTTAAAACGATTCTATCAGTAAAAACATTTAAAAAAACATTAGAATTTTAAAAAATGAACTGTTAGATGTTTAAGATGCACAAATTGTATTCAATTGACGTAATCTGAGAACTCTTTGTGTACTATTCATGCTCATGAGTTAGAGGATTATCGATTTCTTTTGGTGCACACATTGGTGTTCTTATTGTTTTTTTCTTAGCTTATTGTACCGAATCAAGTGATAAACTTGTATATTATGCTTAAATATATTCCGATATAACTTAAGCGCCATAAAAAAATTCACGATGATTTCAAAAACGCACATTCATTCAAATTGAATGACTGGCGCGCACACGCACACAAAGAACGTAAAAATTATCAAATTTCCGCATTTCCTTATTTACAGAACTTCACTCTTCATTTATGATTATCTTTTGTCTTTATTATTCCTCTTCTCTCTACTATTTGGCCGATTCTTTATGGAGCAGGGTTGCTTTTCCTGTGAAACACTATTCTTGTCGGTTCGTTAGCGCTTATTCTTGTTTCTTAAATACTAAAGTTTCATAACTTTGCGCGGATTAGTTTTGTGACCTCATTTCAATACATTTTACAGTCATCTTATGGTATAATACTCACAGCTTTTTTTGCTCATAGAATCTTAATTCTTAATTTGCAAAATTTAAACACAAATTAATAACTTTTACTTTTAAAAAAACTTAAAGCAATTCTATTAAATATGATTAACATGAACAGTATCTATAATTCTAATAAGTATTTAATTAAATTTTTTAAAAATATAAATAAAAGCAAGAATTAAACTTCTGTTTAATTCCTAAGACTTGACAACATTTTGATCATTAGTTTTCTGGAGTAATTGATTAGCTTCTTGTTACTCAAGTCGATTCACTTCACTGATACTCTCACAAAATGAAATCAAAAGAACAATAAAAAGAAAAATCATTAATTTAATAAACTTTAATAATATTTATTTTCTGTAATTTATAAATTTTTCACTTGAATGATATTACAGTGATTGTAAAAATGTATGTAAATTTGTTATTGCTATCTTTAATTTAGACCAATTATTATACTTATGAATAATGGTTAATATAGGCTCGAAAATGTCGACATTTTCGAGCCTGAACATGGCGAGCCTAAGCTCTAAAACCTTAAAGCCTGACCTTAGCCCGGCTAGTAAACCCCAGAGCATGAGCCTGAGCCTGGCGAGCCTAGGTTCGGAAACCTTAGAGCCTGGAGCCTAAGCCTTAGACTCTAAAAGGGTCCTCAAGCCGAACCTTATGAATATTCATTGAAATTATTAACAGCAATGCGTTGAAAACACATGTTTTCTTACATTTATATCAGTTATTAGTAGCGTGAGTAATACAGATCTCATTTTGAGTTCAACGAGTTACAGATCGAATTATAGTCATATTTCTTATGTTTTTTCCATAATAATGGTTACTGACATACTTTAGCCATTTGTTCCTCTTTAAAATCTGGTCTTTTCCTAATGATAGAAAGCCAACTAACTTATAGTTTGGTTACTAGTGTTTAGTTATCCAAAACTTTATTTGTCCCTATTTTTCCTCATTTATTCATTCATCTACTAATGACTTGTGTGCGTTTGCGATTTCAGTATCTCTTTATACTTCAACATATAATATAAAGAAAATGTTTCCTCGCATTAATGATCTTCTTTATTGTAACTTTCAATGCATGTGCTTTCCATTGATGGTAAATAGTAAACTGTCACAAACAGATGAGCTCAAAATACATGAACTGTTATCCATGTTGTTAGCAATAGGTTTAATTTTGTATTCAACATAATATTACTGTATAATAATTATTACTAAATTGTTAAAAGAGTTCTTATTATACGAGTTGTTACAGTACTAAACTTAATCAACGAAAAGAGATCCATACTTTTCGTTAGAGATATATCATTGCTTAATATAAATGGGCTTAAAAGTTATGTTATTAGAGTAATTTTGGCTCATATTTCCTTCAGAGAATCTCACTGATAGATCATTTAAATAAATATTAGATATTTCTTTTTCTATTAGATGGACCGATGCTTCAAAACTAGAAACTCTATTCCTTTCATTTACTTTTACATTACATTAATGAATGTCTATCACATTTAGCTCTATCTCACTTCTAGTCTCTCATTCAGTGTCTTTCACAAACTATAAATCATTATATAATATTGAATGGCTTCAGTCCCCACTACTCTCACGTTTTTGATATTAAAGTGCACCACAAA
>JAQGCH010000145.1:0-31401 GCA_034699485.1 Nanhermannia elegantula
CTCATCTCATTTTGCGATCTGCACCGATAGACCAAAAATAAAAAATGATCTTCTCATGGTCTCACTTGCAGTCAGCACTCACTCATTGAGTAAGTGAACTGAAAAGGGAGCTCTGGTCACGAATTGGGGCTTAACATTATTTGAATTTATGCATATGAAATGGCATTACTCTTACATGAGTGTCAATTTGTGATGCATTGAGCGCTATATTTCTCTCCCCAGTTCACTAACATAAATGCTTCTGTTCTCTGAGAGCACTTTTATATTTTTTTTATTAAAAAATAGCTTTTAGTAGATTACTATTTAACAAATTTCTATTATATATATTTTAAAATCTTGTTCTCAACTAAATTTAAATTGTTATCAGTTAATATTGTCTCGAAGTACAGGTGCATTATTTAATAAATCAAAAGTTAGAATATTAGGTGAATTTTTGAATTACTGTTCATAAATTGTTTTATTTTGTCTTTTAAAATGAATTTCTCTTAATTAAAAGATTAGCGAATTTTAGTTTATATATTTTTTCGGCAAAGTTTTCAGTCGATTTTCAAAAAGGTCAGGTTGTTTTGGAATAATGTAAAAATAGATTCGACATTCACTCCATTCAGATCTTGACATCATTCAAGTGAAAAGAATTTATAAGCAAAGTATAAGTTTAAGCGCATTGTGTTTAAAGTAGGAAATTATGTTATGAAAATTGTGAATTAGTGTTATGACAATTGAATCAATGGAAATAACATTTCAATCTTTCATTAACACAAACTATTGTTAAACTTTTGCAAAAGATATTAATTGACAAATTTTGTGATAGAAATACAAAGAAAAATGAATGCCTGGAAGTAAAGCAGCTATTTTTAAATTTTATTTGTATTAATGGTATGTCTTTCTCATTCATTCCATTCGTTCATAATTAATGATTTAATTAATGGACATGAGTGCAAATGAATTCAAGTCATGACATTAAAATCTAATAGAGTTATTAAAGTCGGATTTGCTTATTAATTACAAAAATTTGTTTCAACTTTTTTTCATAATTTATTCAAAATTAATTTTAAAGTAAAATATGCTTAACGTTAATTAGATCAGGATTTTGAAAGATAATTAAATCCACTAAATAGCGTTTGAACATAACTATTATACAGAATATGTGTAGTTATAATGAAAATAATGAAAAAGTAGTTATAGTAATGATTATATTTAAAAGTTTTACTTAAATAAATAGGGCTTATTATCATAAAAATAAAGCTAATTTAAAGCAAGTTTGTGAATAGTATCATCTCATTCTCATAAAATCTTGCGGTTAAACTTGATGGTGTACTTTGTCAAGCATTAATTTCTACCCTACTGTAATAGTGCTCATTGTTTTTAATATAGCAATTATTATCCTATTTGGTCAGACTGTAGTTGTTTGTGCATTTTTGTCTCAAATTTGTTCCCTCTCTTGGCTTCTTATGGCTGACAATCATTTTTGCTTAAATTGATAAAACTGCTGCCAATAAGTTAATGATGCGAATTGTTTTGTTCTATTGTCAATACTTTGAAGGTGTGAGGGTTACAAGAATTTGGTTAATACTTCG
Organism: Nanhermannia elegantula; assembly: GCA_034699485.1. Classification (NCBI taxonomy): domain Eukaryota; kingdom Metazoa; phylum Arthropoda; class Arachnida; order Sarcoptiformes; family Nanhermanniidae; genus Nanhermannia; species Nanhermannia elegantula. The sequence goes on from JAQGCH010000145.1 coordinate 1,578, forward strand.
TGAAGGCACACATATGAAGACAATAGCATAGCTTAAGATATATTAAATGCTCTGATATTTTGGGTCAAGAACTCAAATAACAATGAAAGCATTAGCTTTATTGACGCTAAAAAGTGCTCAGTTTCCCCAATGATTCTTATGAAAGAAAAAGCAAATATAAGACAAAAATATGCATTATTTATATTACTTTTGGGAGTAAATCGACAGTCAAACACACAAATCACAAGTAATGCATTTTAGCTAAATTTCTAGTATTCATACAAAGCATTCACATTAAACTTGACCTCTCTATTAAATGAGAGATAAACCTTAATTATAGTATTGGCAACTCAATTGTGGGCCTATTCGTCTACATCTAACTCGAGTCGGTTTTTCCAAACAGCTAGAGAAAGAGTTAACACAGTTTGACTGATGTTTACGGTCAGTTAGTTTTATTATTTACATTATTATTATAAGTTTTAACGAGTGGTTTCGCATTCCGGCTTCATTAGTCTTCTTTTGGAGCTAATGTCACTTATCTCTATTTATACATTCAGTAGAAGAGGTCGTCTACTATTTACTATTATGGATCTAAAGCCCACTCCACTCCCAAGCACTGAATGGGGGATTCTATTGTCAATTCTTTTTCGGGGACCGAAGGAGAGGAGAGCAGCTGTGCAGGTGATAAATGAACTTCAATGCTATTGAATCCTAGAGCTGTTCTCCACTGCTTCTGAAGTTTACGAGTGACTAAGAGAGAAATAGGAAGGGAAAGGAGGAGGAAATCGGGCAATAATGTCACAATGGACTGAATGGGTGGTAAACCAATTTAAGAAATGTGCTGATTAAATGCCGGTGACGTCCGTTCTATGTGTTCACTTACCCTTCACATAATTTTAGTATCGCGTACTATCGAGGCCTAAACTTACCCCCAAATAAGTGACTGCAAGTCTAAGAAAGGACAGTCTACGCATCATTTAGTTTCTATTTCAAAATCATAGGCAGAAATGTTTAAGCTTTAAAATTTGCCACAAACAGGAGGGGAACCGATAAATATGTGAGAACACTGTTTCTAATGCTCTGAACAATTCAAGGACACTGTATAATGAAGAACCTCTTTAAATGCAGACATTAGACGTACTAATAGTTATTCCTCGTAATAATCTATTGATCTTAAAGTGGAATTTTTCAGTGAAACTTAAGCCAATCTTCAGAGAGCTGTCAAATAATTTTTGAAATTTATAGATGAAGTCTAAGACAATGTAAAAATTTTTATCGGGTTTTATATTAACCTCAAGGGTTAGACGATTGATAAGAAATAATTATTTTTCAAATAAACAATTTTGACGAAATCGAGAATATCTGAATAGTTCTGCCATTACCTGTATTTACATATGAAGACCCAATGTGGAGGCGGTCACCACTCATACATATTCGTATCGTAGAGTTATATTCTAAGTGAAAGTTTGGTTCATCACTACATGTGGTGGAATCCGCTTCTCTATGTCGTGAAATATTTACAGCTAATACTAATCTAATAAATCATGAGAGAAACCCATCAAAATGTAAGCTCAGTATTAAAAGTAAGGACGAAAAGCTGCCAAACAGCTCAAACCACATCGCATCACATCTTTAACAGAAAGATATTATATAAACATTTGCATAGTAGAGGAATATCTACACAATATCACAATTTATTTGCCACAACCCCTCCAACACATATCAAAAGTTTTGCGCCAGAAGTGAAACGCTTATAATTAATAAGTTTTCTAAAGTTTTTAATGGAATCAATGTTTTGAAAGGGGAATAAAAGTTTTGCATTTGTTGAACCACTCAAAAGTGAAATTTAGTTTAATATTTAGTAAAGATTTGATAATTTTTCACCAAATTCATAAAATGGGTTTTCATCTAAATAAATGAAACATGAATTTACATTTACAATAAACATTACGAACATTACGAACATTACAAAACATTACTTAATATTAACTTACAAGCTCTCCCTCTATCTCTCCCTCACATTCTCGTCTCATTCTAAGCTCGATTTTACTGCATTTACAGTCAATTTAATGGTAACTCAAGCCATTGCAATAACATTCATGAAAAATATTCGCGTATTCACCGTTCCTCTATTTTAGTGATTCCTCTTCTAATATAAACAAGACGTGTTTCCCCTGTGATATGCAAAACTCCTTTAATCAGTTAATCGATATTACATTGTGCAGTGTTTAGCTGCACAGCTAAACAGTAACCATTATATACTGAATTATCTTTTACTCTCTCTAATGCATCATTGATATAAAGGCTTCTTTAGTATGGCTTTCAAACAAATTCTGTTTTCTTTCCATTTCCTCTTTAAATCCTCAAAGTCAACAAAAGTGTAAAGAGCTAAGAGAGACACTAGTTTTTAAGCATAAATATAAAATGTCACATCTGTTGGTTAGTAATATTCTGGACTCGAATTGTGTGCAACGCCTATTTGCTTCTTCTAAGACACTCACATTACTGACAAAGAATGTGTTAGCAATTGAAGCAAAGCTTTCAAATTTGTAATTTGTCTCTATTCTCTCTATTGGTTTTTTATTACTCTAAAGGAATTTCGGACGGTTTTGTGTCGTTCAATATCACATTGTCTTCACTTTGATTTCCAGTCTAATTATTTTTTCGCTTCACGTAATAAAGTTATAAGTTTTAGTCTATATGTTGTTGATTTAAATTTAAAAATCAAATATTTTTCGTTGAAAAAGTATTATGTTTTCATTTGAATATTCAAACGACGGCTCTATTTGAAAGGTTATATTCTCATTCATTCAACTTGTATGCAATGTAAACAATTCTCATCAGAGACTATATTATTTATCTTTCTATCTTAATCAGTATTTTTAAAAACTTATGTAGGAGTTAATCGATAGGTTTATTCAAAGCATTCAAAGCAGCGCTTTTTATTACAGGACACAAAAAACTTCTTCAAAACTGATTATACATGTTGTACTCATTTTGTGGATTATTTATTTGAGAATATAATATATGTAAGATTTGGCATAAAATATGTGAGTGTAGTCTTATGAGCGGAGAATAGAGACTGCCATCAGCTCATATTTACGATCTATCCGTTTGAATAGGCATAAGACATATAAAAGTAATAAATGCATGACTCGCATCATAATTTAGTATTTTAATAAGAGTAACTCTGATGAATGGCTCATTGAATACAGTGCTTTATGAATAGTTTTGCCAAACCCTTAACTACTTTGCCACTACTGTAATGCAATATTTTTTGTTTGGTTCAAAACAAATGCCTGTTGGCATTTCCCATCGCCTACTCACTAAACACTTGAATTGCTAATGTTTACATTGAACATAAAAAAGCGTAGTATTGCTTCTATTTATATATTGCCGCTACAAAAATGAAGGTATTTCAGAAAATGACCAGAAATATACCATTACTCTGTTTACTGCCACCTGCATCGCTATTTCAAGTCTCACACCGAAATCAATTTACTCGTTCAGGTAATCCATGCCAAGTACAGCATATCATTTTCCCCTATTATCTCCCCATTGCAACCAAAGCAGAAATTCATTTAGCGATTCATTCTATGGCCACTATTTTACACGTTGATTGTCATCAAGAAAGTGAAATTATTTGCTGCTGTATTTTGCTATTTATACACTTTTTTTGGCTTTACTTAATGTTTTTGGTCATTTCCGTTGAGTCACTACTGTAATCATGAGACCTGAGCCGCGCAATTGCTTTGCAGTGACTTCTAATTCTATTCCAGACTATCTTTATGTGCAGTTTATACTTAAAGTGAGTATTAGCCACACATAGAGGGTCTCCACCCGCGCGACGCCAACCAATGCCACCAAAAAATTACTGTTGTGATAATGGTTGAAAAAAAGTTGAAAATTCGACACAAAGGTTCAATTGAAAACTAAATGTAATTTAGAGCTTTGGCATTTCTTTGATCTCAATTTCAACCGATAAAGACATTATGAAATTAAGTGACTCTTTCATTATTATTATCTAATATTATTGCACAGAATTTTTTGCATTTTATAGAAAGAGAAAATGTGAATCCATACAATCATTATACTAGTATTGGACTCAATATTTTCTTTCAAGTGATTCAAGATTATAATCATTCGTTATAATAAATAATAATATTATAGAATCCAGATTTTTGTTGCCTTTTCTGTCATTTGGTCTGAACCTGAATGTGATGAATACTCTCTTTTAAAGTGTTGTCTTCGTTGGTGGCCTTGCAATGGCATTATTTTTCTCTCGTCATAATTCTTAAGTCAATTCTCACAATAGTAAAAATGGTAAAGTCTTTTTAGGCCCCACACAGACATTATGCCACTCACTCCACTCATTCCACTCACTCCATGATTTCTGATTGCGCTTCTGTTACGATTGGAGAACCTCTGAAAGAGATCACTCCACTATTTTCAGTGTAAAAGTCACACATTCACCAATTTGACGCTTATATGCCGTATAATAATAATAATAATAAAGCTGTGTATTTGCAATGCCACTACTTTTTAATATTTTAGGTATAACTTACTTTTTTCTTCTTTTTGCCAATTTCTTTCTCCCAACGTGTAATGCATTGCTCGCTTCAATTGTCGACTTAATTGAATTCCTTGCATGAGAAAAGAAAAGTGCTTTCATTCTTATTTATATATAACTTGTATATCATATTATGCTTAGAACTTAGTGCAAAGTTAAAGCAAACGCATTCTCTCTCGTCAAATGCATTTCAAACATTATTTCATACTATACATGCATTATTTTTATTTACGAAATTTTGCTTTACTCGCATCAAATTCTTGCTTTTCTGAACTCTTTCACAATTCTAGTTTTTTGGTCGCTTCAAATTTTATCTCAAAGGATTCTTTTTGTGTTGAATTAATACATGCATGTCTATTATGTGCTCTTCTTATGAAATGATAATGCATTAAGAGTTCTTGTCTGCCATACAAATGCCTATATATTACAACTTAACATCAAAGTGTTATATATTTGATTTTATACTGTACACAATTTATAGTTGCATTCCTAACTTCACACCAAAAATGCGCCCTCGAGACTAATAGCATTTGAAGCTACCTCTTAAGATGCATATATCTAGTGCTTCATTCACTCCAATAATATTATGATAATATAAAAATAATTTATTGTTACTTATGATACTATAAGAATAAAGAACTTTTTATACTCTAAGACTAACAAAGTATGAAAAAATGAAAGTGGGATTGAGATTGAGTATGAAAAAGGCAAATAAGTTTAGATCAAATGAGAATGTAATTTATCAATCGAAATCTAGCTGAACATAATCTATTATTGAACAGCACTTCACTTTTAAAAAATAAATAAATTCCTTTCACATGCAGTATTATTTTTCTGAGTTTAAATTTTTAAGCCATAAGTTAAACACAACGAGTATTCAAATATAAGAATAGGCATCAAAAATAAATACAAAGGTGGCATCAAATAAGGTTATGTTATTTTGTTACTATTTTTCCGTTTTCACTATTTTCTCTTATTGAACGCCTACAGTATATAAAAGGAGGCGGTAATGAGTGGCACTTTTGTAAAAAATTATTATATGGTATTCGATATAGTATATGATACCCCAGTATAAAAAAATTGAGTATCAGAATCATTGGATTTAAACGATAATGGCTGTGAAGCGGTAGCACGCAATCTATTGTGAAGGCAACTTATTTATGTTACTCAAATTGCTCAACTCATCTTTAGAATTATGAGCCTTCTGTTGATGACCTAAACTTATTCAATACGTTGTGCACATTCGCTCCGATGAAATTTGAGAAATATTTACATATCTGACTGCATGTAAATTATCAACAATTTCTGTTTTCAAAAGAAATTACTCGCATTATATATTAAATTATATTGAAATCAAGTTTTTGATATAATTTTGCAGACATAGTATCGTATTATAGTTGAAAATACTGAACACAAATTTTAGATTTAATTCTCAGCAAACAATTTGATTGCCAATAGGATTGATGGGTATATACGTGAATCACACAATTTGCCATACATTAAAGCATAAAGCATTCACCTTTTGGAAGAGATTCTAATGGCATTAATTGCTATTAAATCCAAAATAAGCGTAATATATTGGAGTAGAGTTTCAGTAGTTTCGTCCATGACGAATGTATTTAAGACATTTTCATTTTTGCATTCAATCGCATTAATTAAAAATGCAATATAAAAATGCCATTGGAAGCAATGAATGCATACCTTCTAGAGAATTCCATCATTGAGTGGTTCTTTTAATTTTCTCATTCTCTCCTCTTCTGAACTTTCCTCTGTTGACTATCTGATAAGTTTTGTTGTCTCGACGTAATAAATAATGCTCGTTGTGTTCGGTTGTGTTGACGACTTGTTTTAAAACAAACAGCAAACAGGATGCCGTTTCATTTCATTTCTATTAGAATTTTTTTCCCCATACAAGTTAGAAGTTTTCCATTCTTTATTACATACTCAATGTTATGGCAGTAAATGTGATTGCGCTATAAAATAAAGTGGGGGTTGAGTTCACCTATTGATAAAAGGTAAGAGATCGGCGAATGGCCTTTAGGGGTATATTACTCGTGATAGCTTTGTGCATAAATTATATTATGGAGTATGGATTGCAATAAACACAATGATAGTATTAAATAAAGTGACTCTCTTTAAATACTAATCTCAAATGTATTTTTATGCGTATTTACTTCTATGTTATCTGGTCTCTATGTCTTCAACCTGTTTTCATGAACAGCCAGCATAAAAAACTTTTTTCTATGATGATGATTGTAATGATGATCACTTGGTTTGTTTCGTTTTTTGATTGCATAGATTAACATTAAATATGATATTCATTTCAATACTCATTTTCTATGAGTGTTTGATAAAATTTAAAAAATTCATTGAGTGAAATACACTTTATATGATTCGCTACAAGGAATGAAATTAGTGGAAGCAAAACAGTCATTCAATTCCAGGCACAAACATTCCCTCTGACCAGTTATATCACAATGAAATTTATCAATAGAAAACATTTGAATTGAAATCATTTATTATATATCATTGAATAGTTATGATGTAGAAAATCAAGTGAAACGACGAGCCCTTTTAAATTTCATATGAAAAGGAATAGAAAAATTTTATTTCTCTTTTGGTTAAAAGTTTAATTTGGTTTTTAATACATATTTACAGCCAAAGGAGTTGTTCACTCACTTTAATAAGACCAGGAAAGACCTTTTGCTCGGTTATAATAGTATAAAGAGTTTCAAATGCTATACACATAAACATTTGAGAAGTTTGTATAAAAGATATTTTTGGTTTTCTAAATGTGATGTTAGATCACGATTGTGCACCACTGACTCTTTGTTGGGTAAAAGAGCATTACTTTTCAACTATAATTGCATATAAGACTCGGGCGAACTACTTATGATAACCATGAACTTAAAATGTACTTTAAATACCGCCTGAAAGTCGACTTAAAAGTTTTATGTTATAGTCATAATCATAATAGATTTTTGTATCTTTTCTCAGACATTAGTATAATAGTGAGCTCATCATAATTAACCAATAATAATAGATAGCATTACAATATTAGTGTTTGCATAAATGATACCTAACTATCATTCAGGTATTAAATACGAGCCATTCCTATCTTCCTTATATCCCTCGCAGACACGGAAGGAACTGGTTGGCCAATTGACTTAAATGCAAGTGAAGTTCTTAGCGCTATTTCAGGTATGCTTATCAGCAATCATTAGCGTTTAACGTCGTACCAGTGCTCATATGAAAAAATATCTTGAAGTTTAATAAAAGACACTGTTTTGTGAATAGCATTAAATTAACTTTTAGAGAAAAAGCTCTATCAGAATACATTAAAATTGTAAGCTTTACTGTATTTTAGTTTTATTTATAAGTTTTGCATTTCCACCCTCTCTCAATCCTAAACAATAAGACCGTTCTGAAGGTTTTAAAGGTCTGCATCTTATCATAAGCTAACGAGTAAGTCAAGTAATAATAGGGCGTCGCATATATCCATTTTTGAATTTAATATTCATTCAAAAGCAAACTTTTTTTAGCTGACATAACTCTGCATTTATATCGTATTATTTTGTAGATTTAACTTTTTTTCTTTTCGTTTAATACTTTTTAATGCAAATTTTAAAAATAAATGAAGTATTTTCCTGTATGTCTACTTTTTAAATGTATATAATTTATTTATATGCAAATATTTATTTCAAAATTCTCATTAATTCATAAAAATCTAGTTTTTGTTGATTTTCTCTCATTTAAATACAAACTTAAATTTCTCTAAAAGGTATTTAATTATTTATATCAATTATTGAATTTAATTTATATAATTATTAATATAATGCATGACAATAAAGTGCATATAAGTCGTCAATGGATTTTACTTAAAAATTAAAATTATTGCTAATATGGTGTTTAAAAACTAGAAAACTTCCAGAAAAGTCTTAATTAAAGCATTTAAACAAATAATGCTCATTCATATACAGTACTTTCAAATACTGTATGAATTGAGTAATTCATTTCATCGCTTCAGGGCTTTTATCAATTTCACTTTGAATTGAAAGATACAGATATTTAAATATTTTTCTTCTCGTACAATAATTGCTTGTATTCTATATTGCAATAAAATAGAGCTTCGATGTATCTTAAAATAGTAAAACTGGAAAAACTAGTGTAATTTTAGGGTATCAGTGCTTTAGCTAATACTTGTGCTGTACAATAAAAGCAGTATATGATACCTTACCTGTACATACAGTACATATTTTATAGAATAATACTGAGAACTAGACCTAAAAATAAACTGAAAAATTGAAATGATTTATCTGTTTATCAGTAATAACTTTTAACTTTTGGTTCAATTCTATTCACTATTCACTCATTAAATCTGAAATCTATTCACTAAGTTTTTCAATTGAGTGTCTATTATGTGTTATGTATCCCAAAAGTCATTGAATTTCAATTACAAATATGTTGTAACCTTTCAATTATTTATTTGCCTTAAATGTTTTGGTTCTAACAGTTAATGTAAAAATAAATTGATTGAATAATGTTAGCGATTGAGTTCTTACCAATCAATTTGATTTATATTATTTTTTTTATCATTTATTACAAACAATAATTCAATACAATTCAAGGTTTGATTGCAAATAAGATGATTTCAATGAATTCACTGCTAAAGTTAAAAAATCAGTTAAATAGTGGTTTAGTTTAAGACTTGAATAATATTATTCAAAAATTAACAGACGATAACTGGTTTTGATTTTCAAGTACTGTATACACTATATCAGATACACTGATGCTTGCTTTCAAAACTTAATTATACTTATTATGATAGGCCTTAAAATAAAACTATAAAAAAATCTGACAGAACTGAATTTAAAAAGATTTGGCTATAAATTCTGTTATCTCTCAAGAGTTATCAGAAAGAATGCGACTTTTAATTAAATATATTTCCATTTGCTTTTTGATTTAAAGGTGCGAAAGGACATACTTCTTGGGTTCTATGAATGTTAATTTAAATATTATTTCTAGTTTAATAAATTCTCAAGTTTTCAAAAGGGAAATAACTGTTTTATCATTAAAAGGCTTTATGAATAAACATAAGTATTGTACGTAAAGAGTTTTTTCTTAAAAGTGTTAACTAATTAACAGTCATATTATAACTTAAATTACATAAAAATTTATTTGAAGAGTATTACAAAAATTCTATCTGACGCATAAGGAATGTGAATTGTGTAAGAATAAGTAATCTATTATTTAATTGGGACGTAAGACCCATAAGATATAATTTACTAATTCTTCAAATGATTGAACTATAAGTTTAATGGTTTTAAAAAATTAATTTTATTTTCTTTATCTTAATTATAATTCTCTTAACTTTTATTTAACTACTTATTACTCAACTTTTGATCCGTTTAATTAACTTCAACTCTCATTAGAAATAATTGAGACATTTATGAATTGACGAATACATTAAAACCGAGTCTTTCAAAGTCTAAATAAAAATTATTTAAATTTTTTATCAATCAAAGTGAATGGTTCTCAAAAGTCTTTTGAATATTTCAATCAAAGTTTTCCTTTTATTTGTTTGAAAACTTCTGTTTTTTTAGTCGAGAGACAAGTTCTAAAACTTTTATAAAAACTTTTCCTTCACTTATGACATGACAATTGATATAAATTGCTTGATATAAGATCATAACATGTTGCATAAGTATCTCAGTTGAACAGTAGAATCGAAAGCTGCGATTTGCTTTACCAGTTGAGTTGATTAATTTGGGTCATGCAATGCAGAGCTTACAGTTTGTCCCACAATTCCACTTCCAAATTACTCCATATTATTATAATACTTGCCGTGAATGACTCTGCATTGTCGCCTTTATATCAATTTTTTCCTTTTCTGACCATAACATCAAACGTAAGCCTCCCTTAGGCCAAAATACCGCCTACTTTGCAAACATGGGGCGACTTTTTTGCAATGTCTATCAGATCGAAACATTTTTTGTTAGTACAAAATATAAAACTAGACATCAGCGGGGTTTCACTTTGCACACATAGATATACACCGAACACAACACACCCTGATATACATATAAGTTATAAATATATACATATACAGTATAATATGAGCCGAAAAACTACTAATTTCCTCAAGAAAAATGGGCTTAAAATGTATTTGATTATGAAAAGGCTGTTTTGTTGACTAAAAATATTTTAGATTCGATAAGTGAATATATTTCCGAGTATTTAACTTCAAAACGAGGTCTTTGTACTTAAAATATAGCATTATTAGTCAAATGTGTTTTCACATTTTCAAACTTGCTCCACAACTTCTATTGTTTAAGAAAAAAGTTCTGGTAATTTACGGAGAAAGTAAAATAAAGTAAAATTCATGACTTATATTTGAAATTAATGTTTTCTGAGGAATAATTTCGCTATTTAATTGAGTCGAAACCAATTAAACGGTGCGAACGGTTGTAATTTATGCTGGAAGTTTATCAAAATAAACCATTTGAATGTTACCATTATTTTTAAGGTCTGAATAAAATTAGTTAAATTTTTTATTATTAATATAATTAATGCCAACATAAACACTAAAAGTCATACTTATTTACTTCCAGGTCTTAATTTTTTTGTTAAATTAAAATTTATGCCAAACTCTTAAACTGTTTTCTATTTGAAACTCATTCACAAATCGGACGGTTGTAATAATATTGAAATATAAATAAAAAAGTAGAGTGAAAGCCAGTTAAAGCCAGTGGTAGTCCTCACAATAGATTAGTCTCTTACGCACACAATTCATAAATATCACATATGCGATGGTTTAAAAGGCTCTGCACAGAGCGATTTTTACAATTTTAAGCATAAAGACTGTATCATTTATATTCAAATATACGTATATTAGGTTCCTTTTAGGCTATTGTGCTTTTCGGCTCAATTCTTCATATAGAGGGAAATCAAAAGACAAACTATGCGATGGCAGTGGCATTTGGGAAGTCGTTCAACGCATTTAAGGTTTCGGTTGTGCCACTGCTTTTGCATTGTATATGCACTCATGCGAAGCGAACGGCTATTTTCTTTTTTACCTTTCTTCCTATCCTCTGAAGCTAATTGAAATACCGTCCAGAGGGAAGACCTTTCTTTCTCTTTTTTATTCTTCTCTCTTTCTCTCTTTTTTAAATACATTCCTTGCCTGGACTGCTCTGAAGTAACAATTGAGAGTCTTTGAAGTGTTGTGAATCCATTGACGCATTGTAATGAAGTGACACATTCAATAACAAGCACTTCTTATAATAAATTTAAATTGAAATTATTTCGCCAAATGTTCTTTAGCTTCTGCCCAACTCTAATATACTAAAGTAATTGTGATTATTATTGCTTTTCTTTATTTATATGTCAAAAATTATTTTAGTAAAACATTTGAGGAAACCTTCCCTTCAGTCTATTGATGTGTTTTTAAAAGAGAAAGAACTACATTATATTCTTCAGAAATTAATTACGATATACTTGAGATACGCGCTAGAATTCAAGTCTTTAGAGCAGTTCCGACATTGTTTGCCTAAATTTAAGCACTAATTTAAACGCCAATTAAAATTTACATCAAAGCATTGGCTCTGTCTTTCTCTTAATCAAAATAAGTTACCAATGATGGCCTGCTGTGGTCTTTATGATTAAATAAATGCGATCACATGTGGCTGTATCCCAATAGAGGAAGAACAGGGGCCACACACTGGGCATACCATTTAACAAAAAAACGAAGTGAAATAGTACTGCAAACTGAAAACTTTGTATATAACTTCTCTTAAGGTGTGAACTGGTTTCGCAGGTATACGCTTGAGGTGACATAACTTTACTGGGCTTTCTAGTCGAACAAATTACTCAAACCTCGAGCACTCAAAAACTTCAAAATATATAACTTTTTTCGCTAAACTATTTTTTATACACACAAATCTGGTAAAGCAGTGAATGATATGTTTTCCAATTTATTGAGTCTTTTTCAAGTTGGGTCTACTGACTCAACTGTCTCTTTTGCTCTGCATTTTCTTTCACATATATTTTTTTCATTCAGTTTCATCTTATCTTTCAATTGGACACTAACTTGTCTTGTATTGTATTATTTGTATGTAATCGATAGCGTGTTATTTTCCCATCTAAGGCTTGTTTCTTATTGTAATCACTTCATTGTCATACATTCTAAATATATTTGATTTCAAAATTGTTTCAATTTCATTTCAGTTTTATTTAATCTATTTTTTAATTAAGTCTTTTAATACATATTTTTTAAATTACTTTTAAAGTCTCTGTATTACAAATGTTAGGATTCTGTTAATGTGTTCGTGAAATGCATGGCAATAGAGAATAAAGTTTCAGAAATTTTGAATAAAAAATTCACTTTGATTTGCGTTTTTTAAAGTTTTATTATAAAAACAATTGATTTTAGTGCACAAAAGTGTTCATTCATTTATTATAATAAAGTTATATTACAATCAAATTAAGAGAGCATTGGATACAAAGTGTTCTCAAAAGTTTGAGATTCTCTTAGAGTAAAAAAAACTTAAGTTTTTATAATTAAAAATATATGACTATCGTGTAAAACATTGAAAATATGTAATTAACAAAACTTTCCATCAAATCAAATATATGTTTAGATTTAATTAACAGAAAGGTCAAGAAAATAGAGATAAGTTATTGGTTAACAAAAATATTAAAAATGTATTATTAAAAAACTACTCATTGATTCATAAAAATCCAGTTTTAGTTTATTTTTCTTATTGAAACAGCAAATGCAAGCAAACTGGTTGTCATAATCGGGATTTAACTGTATTATTAAACCAATAGTTTATATAAAAAATGTCAATTATATGTATAATTTTATTAATATATGAAACTCATACTTAATGAAAGAATCGTTCACCCATTTAGTATGTTTAGGTCAGATTAGATCGTATGCGTCGAGTGCTTTGGCTCAGACGATAATTAATATTCAGTTTATGTTTTATAAAATATTTTATTTAAAAAAATCTTAAATCTCTTCAGTTAAGCAAATCAATAAAAGTTAGCTATTTTGCAGACATTATTTATTGTTAAACCTTACAATTCATTAATAGTATGAGAAGCGGTTTCTCTACGTTTCTCTATATATAAGACAAATCCCTACACATGAACGCTAGTCTGCAAACTGTAAGCGTTAGTCTAACTCTCGTGAGGTATCATATATTCGCTGCAATGCAACCAAATATTGGTCTCTCTCTAGGCTTTTCTGAATGCTCTCAATGCTTCTCTCATAGCCTTTGTCTGTGCTGTCCTGTGAACCCCTCAACAAATGGAATGTACCGGTGAGCGCATGTTCACAGAACCACCCAATTTATAAAACTGGAAAAGTTGGTCCGACAGTGCATTAGACCCAATATGAGTTTGTCTGACAACAAGTGAACATCACTGCAAAATGTTTAGAGAACTCAATAGTTTAAGAAGTTTAAGAAGAAATAAGTGAATGAAAAAAATGCAAAATGAGACCTAAACTGGGAATTAGTGTGCCTTCAATTGCTTTCATTTTTGAGTTGCTTCTAATAATTGAACAACTATTACAAGTACGGACAGTCAGATATGTGGCGCCCGAAGACTGTGAGTGGAAACCCAGTCAGGGAAGTGGTGATAATGTAGTCCTAACCTGTAAATTGCGAACAGTTAATGGAGCTTTCGATAGCACCAACTTTAGTCTGATTCAGACTCAGCGCACAGTGAGTTTGACTGTGTTATGTGATGACATACTATTTGAAAGTTCCTTATCTAACCGTTCTTTCGAGCATTTAATTCAATTGCGTGAACTCAACATTGAAAAGTGTAAACTCAGTGAACTGCCTCTCTTGACATTCACGGGTTTGTCTCAATTAAGAAATCTCACTGTAAGGACTCGTAATAGCGATTGGGGTGATATCTCTCTCAAGATACCCACCGGAGGATTATTAACACCTGTGAAACTGTTAGAGAGAATCGATTTGAGCAGTAATAGTATCAATTGGTTGCCAGAAAGCCTTTTCTGTAATTTAGCTGAACTTCAATTTATTAATCTGACTGCTAATCAATTCTCAGAGATAGTGAGTGTTGGCTTTTCATCGAAAAACAAAGATAGAGTGCAATTGCAATGTAAACTCGACTCCATTACTCATCTGGACATGTCTTACAATCGGATCAAAGTGCTCACCGATCGTGGATATGGTCTTCTCTCTAAACTGCAAGTGCTTTCTCTACATCACAACCAAATATCACGAGCAGAAGAGACATCTCTTTCAGGCTTAAGTGAGTTAACCATATTAGATATGTCTAACAATCAGTTGGTAGCACTTCCACCTAAATTTTTTCAATCGGTGTCCACCTCTTTGACTGAGCTGTATCTGCAAAACAACTCCATATCAGTACTGCCTCCCGGACTATTCAATGCATTGGGACAAATGGTTTTACTAGACTTAAGTCATAATGAGATAACATCTCACTGGATAGGACCGGACACATTCGCAGATCTAATACGACTCGTCACTTTAGATTTGAGCTTTAATCGGCTGAGTCGTATTGACGCTTCAACTTTTCGCTCTGAATATAGCTTAGAAATACTTCAATTACACCACAATGAGATCGAAAGTTTAGCAGATAATGCCTTCTCTTCGCTGTACAATCTTCACACCCTAGTCCTCAGTCATAATCGGCTCACACGTATTGATTCGCTTTCTCTGTCAGGGCTTCATGTGCTCAATATGTTAGCGTTGGACACAAATAAGATTGACTTCATAGACAGCATTGCATTCAAGAACATCACAAACCTTATGGAGCTTAATGTCTCGCTCAACAAACTAGAAGCAGTGCCTCACGCTATCAATTCATTACAATTTCTGCGAAGTCTCGATTTATCTTATAATCGCATAATAGAGATCGACAACGCCTCATATCGAGGTGTCGAACAGTTATATGGTCTCAATCTGGAGGCCAACCAAATCGGTAACTTATCTAAAGGTGTATTTCAGGACTTGCCTTCGCTTAGAATATTGAACTTATCGAAGAATAAGATACAAGCCATAGAACAGGGAACCTTTGATGACGTCCCAGATCTTCACGCACTACGACTCGATTCCAATTACATCGTTGACATCAATGGACTTTTTAGTAATTTAAGAGATTTACTTATGTTGAACATATCGGTCAACAAAATAGGATGGTTTGACTACGCGCTAATTCCCATTGGCCTGCAATGGCTTGATATACATGATAATCAGATCGACAATCTCGGCAACTATTTTGAACTCGAGTCAGTTCTCAAATTACGAACATTGGACGCATCAGTGAATAAAATCAGTGAAATAGACTCTTCTTCACTACCGGATGGCATTGAAATGATATTACTTAATAGCAATCAGATTAAAAAAATAGCTTCTTTTACATTTATGGAGAAACAGAATCTGACGCGAACTGATCTCACAAATAATAGACTCTCAACTTTGGACATAAATGCATTTCGCTTGAGTAAAGTGCCGCTCAGAAGACCATTACCAGAATTTAGTGTTTCGGGTAATCCTTATTTATGTGATTGCAGTATGGAATGGTTGCAACGCATCGGCACTTTGGATGAGTCGCGACAATATCCACGAATGGTTGATGTGGAACATATAGTATGCCAATTGTCGTTCACAAAACAAAAGTCAAGCGTTCCATTAACTAAAGCAGATTCATCTCAATTTTTGTGCCCCTACAAGAGTCACTGTTTTGCGTTATGTCATTGTTGTGAATTTGATGCCTGCGATTGTGAGATGACATGCCCTGAGAACTGTACGTGTTATTACGATCAGTCTTGGAATACAAACATTGTTGATTGCAGTGGACAGTATCACATTGCAGTTCCCCAAAGAATTCCTATGGATGTGACTGAACTCTATTTAGACGGTAATGATATTCCGAGTTTGTCTTCTCATACATTTATTGGTCGTAAAAATATGAAAGTATTGCATCTCAACCAAAGTAATATCCATACCATTAACAACAGAACCTTTAATGGACTCAAATCTCTGCAAATACTCAATTTGAACCACAACCGACTCACACAACTGTACGGCTATGAGTTTGAAAGACTTGTTGATCTAAAAGAGCTTTATATATCATATAATCGCATCGCAACGGTTGCTAATAATTCATTTTTAGCTCTTAAGTCACTGCAAATATTACATATTGATCACAATTATATCATTGAGTTTCAAGTATGGAATTTGAATTACAATACACGACTAATTGACGCCCGAATAGCACACAATATGTGGTCGTGTGAGTGTCAGTTTGTTGAGCAGTTCATTGAATGGTTGCCGACGAGAACCGACTTCATTCAAGACATCCAAGACGTTCAGTGTTTTTATAATGAGACTCATGCACTTCCATTGTTAGTAGAGTTCAATATGAGCGCCTGCACTAATTTCTCTGCCAGAAAATCAATGTTCGCACAAAAATATCAGGTGCAAGACTATGTGCCATTCGTTATAATCGGGTGCTCTGTGTTTGTTCTTTTGCTCTTTACTGTGATTGTGATATTAATATATAGACGAGAAATGAGTGTTTGGTTTTATTCCCGATATGGTGTTAGACTTGAGGGAAGAGCAAAGTCGAGACGCGAAGAAGAAAAACTATTCGACGCGTTTGTGTCCTACAGCAAAAAAGATGAGGCATTTGTAGCACAGATATTAGCGCCAGAACTCGAATACGGTAATCCACCGATTCGGTTGTGCCTTCATTATCGTGATTTGCCGGTCGCGAGCGGCTATCTGTCCGACGCCATTGTCGAAGCAATGGAAGCCAGTCGGAGAACTATTTTAGTGATAAGTGAAAACTTTCTCAAAAGTGAGTGGTGTCGCTATGAATTCAAATCAGCACATCATGAAGTTTTACGAACTAATAGACATAAATTAATATTAATATTTATTGGAAGAATAGCTTCTAAAGACCTCGACCCTGATATTAGATTATGGCTCAAAACAAATACATTCCTTCAATGGGGAGAAAAAATGTTTTGGGAAAAATTACGCTACGCTTTGCCTGACATACCTTATACTCGAAAACCTGCTGAACAAACAAGAGACCTCACGGTAGCCGTTCATATATAAACCTATGATACATATGAAACCAAAAATATAAAGAAAAGATAGTATAAGATATGTTTAGCAAAGAAGCAGAATATAAGCAGAAGATGGAACAGAAAATGAAAGAGAAATAGTTGATATATTGTCTCTCTATTACACTCCGATTGTGCATCACTAACATGGAGACACTCAAGTGCAACAAAGAATGTGATCATCGAGCAAGACAGCAGAGACAGCAGCTGTGACACTACACCAATAGGGAAAATGTGTACAAATATCTTATAAAGAGATGAAGATGAAGATGAAGAGACTATATGTACTTTTGATTTAAGTTTCTGTTTCTCTATTTATTCCCTAAATCCATATGTATTTATATATATAAAAGTGACGCGTTTTGCTACGATTCACTTCACTTTGTTTTTGCACTCTTCAGCTGACGGATGAAGAAATGTGAGACATGCAAATCTGCTAAAATCTAAGTCATATGTGATATGAGAATTTCTTTCTGGTATGTCAAATAACTCATGATATATACATTTTTTTCTGACATCATTTCTTTATCACTACATCGAAACAAAAAAATAGTCTTTGATTCTTGTAATGATATAATGAATTTACTAAATCAGTTCAAATACTGATTAACACAGGATATCAAATTGCTCTCTCAATAAATTTTTCTCATTTAATTATGTACCACAACTCTAACAGACATTATTAAAATTTTTGACAGTTTATATAATTTATGAAATTGCATACAATTGAATGACTACCAGAAAACTGCAGCTGTTTATTAAACTGATTCGTACGAATAGATGCTATAATAATATAATATACAATACAAGAACAATGGATTGTTTACTGTAAATAGTAGTTGTATTAATAATGCCATATTTAATGTACTGCCTTCTAGGCAATGTAGATAACATATACAAATCCTTTATCTCCAATAACTATTAACTCAACTGTTGTTCTTATTTATAATAGAGCTTTGTTTTCAATTCAGTCGTTAAATAAAATATAAAATATATTTCACTTTAAAAACGTTGTGTTTCTATTCATTTCTTTCTTTCGAGATTTCGTTTATCATTTTCCATGTCTTGCGTTTGATTTAGTCATTGAATTAATGAATAATTATAGCTTATGTTCCTCTGCAGTATAATTTTGAAATATTGAAGTACAGCATAGAGAACAGTATAAGCTTTCATTTATGATTAGGCACTAATTTAAACAGTATTTCTTAGCAAAGTGTCCATAATATGATACTCAATATAGACATATAAAGCTATTTGCCCTTTGAGCACATACTCTGATATTAGTGAAAAGTTAGTTTGATCACGAAATGCATGATTCAAACATATCTTATCATAAGAACCAACGAAATGGCACAGAAAATCATTTCGTACGATTGCCAACAATCTTACAAATAAGTTATGCGTTGTACAGTATCTTATTTCGTAACAAAATATGTTTGAAAATTTTTTTACAAACGAAAAATTCTTCCGTAGACAAACAGAATTAACACGCGAACTATTCAATGCCTATTCCAGTGGAGATGTAGTTCAAAAATGAATTCTATCCAAACCCAGAGTACAGAATTAAAGTCTAAAGTTTTCGACAAGAGTATAATACTGAATTCATTGCTTTTATTTGAAGCACAGCCATAGCCACTCATAAAACTTTGAGATCTAAAGTCAAAAACTCTATAATATATGTTATGTTAGTAGAAATGGTTCGGTGTTACACTTATTAATATTGGAATTCTGCTCATTACGTCTCTTAAGTTTACGTTTTATGCGTTTTATAACTTTACTGTACAGTACAATATGTTGTGCTCTCCATGAATACATGCAACTCTATCATTAGATTTTCACCATTAATAGCTATTCAATATATTCTGGTTAAACTCACATTTATATACTCACATACAAAAACATTATTGTAAATGTACTTACCTCTCATACGTGTTGCCATTATTTTCTCTAATATTCTGCTTTTCCTCAGCTACTAGTGATAGCTTATTATATAGAATTGAATCGACTGATCTCAAGTTCGTCTATTCCGAACAGGAATTAAAGTTGTTTTGCATACAGTGAACGTCATTGATAAATATTTAATTAGTCATTAAAGAGCAACAGAACGGGAAATCGATTTATTTGAAAATTAGATAATTCTTGAGGAAAAATAAGTTTGAAGGCTTTCAAGATAAAAGTAGTTCATGTTTAAGACAGCAGACTTTATTCTAATTTTATAGGCTATGTTGATAAGCAATAAATATAGAGTATTTACTTTAGAATTGGTTGTCCTTAACTTTAATAATAGAATTATAAGATTTAACTGTATTAAAGATGCAAAATGTTAATTAACATAAATTATGGATATTAATTGTTTCCTTTCAGAAGGTTGTTCACTCCTATGAATCCTAATATTTAATGAAATTGACTGTTAACTATTGATAAGTGAGGTTTGAGATCAAGTTCCAGTCTAAGTATCCGTTTAAACCCTCAAATGCCTCGAACATCGATTTTTAATTAGTTTTTTCACTCAAAAAATAATATTAGAAATATTTTCAAGTAATTTACTTTTATACTGATATGACTTATTTCTCATATTTCTTGAAGTTCTAGTAATATCATGATATCAAAGCTTTTAGTTTACATGTGCGAAGTGTTGGGTATGAAAGAAATTATCTTTACTTCTAATGAAATCCATTGAAAGAGTTTATCATAATTCTCACGATTGGTTCTATTTTGTTCTTGGAGAACATGCAATGTGTATAGAGTCCTAAAGGCTAAGAACTTTTGTTGGGTATTGTGATGAATCTTTAGGTGAAGCAGAATTTCATTGATTGCAAACCCCGTTTTCGACATAAATAAGCGTTATTGTGATTGATTCATATATATGTTTCTCTATATATCAATCGTAAAGAAGCCATAATGTAATATCAGAAATCAATAGCAATGCGTTGCCATTGCTTAGAAACATAGTCAGTGCTGCTTCTGGTTGATAACCAGAGTTCTGGTTAGAAAAAAGTTCGCACACAATCGTAGAATATAATAGAAAATAATGCCTCCACTTTCTATAGAGCCTCAAGGGATCATTTTTTGTCTAACGTTCTGCTTTTGGTATAAATAGTTTGATTATTATTGGGCTGTATTTTTATGGTGAACTGAACACAACAACTAACTAACAATATTTTTCTTTTTAGTGACGAATCACTCTTTAATGCGAAACTCGATCAGCGTTTAGTTCTCCCAATTCTAATAAAGTAACAATTTATTATTCAGTTTTATGATGATATCTCGTGTTTATGAGACATCATCTATTGGAAAGCTATAAAACAATAGGACTTTTGAGTCGATGCCAAACGTTAAATGCCTTTTCGATTATACAAAAATTGTGAATGAAGTATATTTTGAGAATAATTTTCCGCCCATTTCATATCGTTCCCAATTTATGTTTTAAATTATTAATACAAAAACAAATACTGTAGCGTTTTATAGTTGTTTTACGCATAATTTGGAGGCGTTTGTTAAAAAGGGGTCCTAAAGAATTATGTGGTATTGTTTGGTGGAAAAGGGATGAGAAAAATAGTTGAAAGTCTGTGAGCAAAGATCTCTTGATAATCTCACTTTATTATTATAGCGAATGTATATCTTCTCAATGGTATATGATCTCATGCATTATCGCTCAGGCTTGTTATCATGAAGGCATCGAAAATATTGTATGACAGCTGTTGCAACATTAACCAGACTTTCAATCGTTCAGTTAACGATTCAAATATTAAAATAATCAGTACTTGGCCTCAGCCAAGTGCGTAAATTACATATGCCTTTGCAGGGGAAACAAATACCAATTGAGATGAGATTAAGGTTAGGCATCTTCTTGTCCCATCAGCGCTTTCTAACTTTATAATATAGCATAAAACGAGGCGAGCCTACTATGTTGATGTACCTGTACCTGTATCTCTTCCCCCATTCTAACTATTACCATTTTAATGACAAAAGCCAAATATATTTATTCGGCGCTTCATTTGAAATAAAAATATTTTTGCTTTTATTTTATCTCAATTCTTATGAATGTTTAAACATAAATGTTTAGAATTGCTTGAATGTTAAGATTTATTAATATAGTTTTTCAAATTGAATGCTATAGAGCTGTAATATTAATCCTTTGTATGTAATCAAAAGATCTTTGAATCGTGTCATTCATACTTATGTGTAGTCGAACCGAATTCCTGTACACCTGGTTTATAATGCAATAATATTTAATGTTAATATATTTAATATTCTCCTTGAAAGTGTTGAGTGAAGCCGTTAAAGAGAGCGAAGCGACCATTTGATGGCAGCGTCTCATCTCATGAGCAGAGCTAACTTGTGAATTGCCGAAAGGGGTTTAATCCCCAATTCATGTTTTGTGCAGTTAAAGATGTGAAAAATTCTTTCTATTAAGTTGAATGTCTGTCGTCATCTGTACTAAAGTTTGTGTAGCCCTCCAATTAAAGTGCCAGCTAAGCAACTAAGGACTGTAAAAAATAAAATGAATGTGCAAATAGATTAAATTTTGCTTTAACTAGTCGTACAGCTCGTTATTTTATAATAATTTTCTTAGTTTTTCTCTCTTCGAGACAGGAAACTCTCTAACTATAACTCTATAACTAAATTGTTACTGTACTATAGATTTCGACAGAGGTGCTGATGTGTAATAATTATTAATTACATATTATCTCACTTCCATTTGGCCCTAACCTATGATCCGTGAATATATACATAAACATATATGGCCTAAAGATTGGACTAATTATGTGTTCATAAATCAAAATTCATTTGCGAAGGACATTAAATATATAAACTTTAGAGCAGATATTTTTCATTTTAAAAAAAGGATAAAAACGTAATTTTTTATAAACTAAAGGTAATTAAAATATTAAAAGTCTAATAACTTCAAAAGTATTCAAATTATAAACCATTCATATAATAATTTACATAAAGAGTGATTGTCAGCCAATGAGTTTACTAAAGAATAGTTTGGTTATTATTATATTTAAAAACATTCAACAAATGTAATAACGATATGACAGCTTTGATTGAAATTTCTAACAAAATAACTTCACAAACTCTGGTTATATCTCATTCCTCTGAATTTCCTTTGCCTGAAACGTTATAAACAATTTGAAATAACAAGTGTTTTATATATAAATGTCAAATATGAATGCAAATTAATAAGTAACTTAATGATGAAGTAAGAAAAACGTTTAAAAAACAAAAAATAACCATTGGGTGCAATTGTAAAAACTTGAATGTTATCAGATTTATAACATAAATTTCATGTAATCATGCAGTAAAGTATTCAATGGGAAAAAATTAAAATGTGTTCAGAGGAATGAATTCAGGGAAGTGAGAAAACAAGGAATAAATTGAGTATTAGTTTAATTTCTAATTTAGCACTAGTGTTAAAAGAAGACATTAGAATACTTACTACTGGGATAAAATATTTTTCACCTGATAATTACCATAATTCTCTCTTTTAATAACTACTATTGAGCAGAGATTCAAATTTGAAAAAATGATAAAAGTTATCATTTAGTTTGAAAAGAAATAAACGGATCTTAAGGTTTCATCAAAACAATAGTTAAATATATATTTAAAGGAAATATAAAAATCGAGGCGAGAATTACAGTATACTTAAGAATTAATAATCTCTAATAATATCTTTACTAATGATGAAAAGGATGTCAAAATATACTTTGTTGTAGTAATAAATATTGAAAAAAGCATTAGTATTGGGCATTAGTGTCTGGCAAACAGTTGAGCTCACAATAGTAATTCACAACCGTAACGAACAGTTTCTCACTATTTTGTACTTAGAATAATAGGTAATTCTAAGTTATTATTTATGGGATAAAAATTTCACTTTAGTCCGAAAGTGAAATAAGTGGGCATTTTTTGAGTATAACTTGTGTTTATAACACTGACAACAAGCAGCTGCTGTTCACACTTGGTTTTATTTTTTGTGTTAATATTCATTTGTAATATCGCCCACAGGCAGGTCTAAGTCATTTTTTAACAAACCTATAATAGTAGAGTACAGGTATTAAATGATAGAAACGGAAATGTTAACATTAAACGATCTTTTTCCACAACTATAATGGTTTCGGCGTAAATATATCTTTTCTTTTTAATGGGACTTCGGATTCACTAATCTATTATATTTTACCATAAGATTATTACGAACACTAAATTATGGCTATCATTACTATCTCAATATCAATTGTGGCGGCAGTTCAACAATGTGCAAATGTAAGACAAAGAATCAATTGAGTTCACTGTAGAGAACCGCATAGAAGCTGCTCACTGTCTGCTACTGGTATTATTTGGTATCATTTTCGTGTTAACACTATAGTCAATCAGTGAAACCTATTTTTTAAACATTCAAAGCTTTCTCTCTTCTCAGAAAAATTATACTCAATTGGATCCTAAATAGAATTATATTTTCTTTTTCTTTATTGCATAGCTATAAAGCACAGCTCTGCCTTCAATCCTAATTCAGCCCTAATTAATACTTAACCAAAACACATGTGACATAATAGCGTAGTTTGGATGTTACTAAACATTTACAAAATGCTAAACTTTAGTTTTTAAATATTTTAAATTTAAAGAGAAGAGAAAAATGCTTTAATATTCTTCAATTAGAATTATTGATAATTGATTTTTAGAATACAGTGAAAATTTGAACGAATAAAGAAAACTTTTAAGCTATGTCTTGATTTTTTGGTTGTGAGTTAATTTTACTCAAAAGTTAATGTTTTTTTGTGCTCAACTTTTGCAATATTACTTTTATTATATTGTACTTTAGCTGTTAATAAACTGACTTCCATAGAGGGAAATGCATTATTACTTATGTATAAAGCCTCGGTAGGCCATAATGCAATTGCATTTTGCTTGAGTTAATCTTCTTAACTCAACTTTTACTAAGTTTGCTGCTGAAGAGTGCAATGAAACCTTAATGTGAATTTTCTTCTGGTGTGCAGCTATGCTTCAATAATAGCTTAATGCAAAACAAACACAACTAATGAAGAAGCCCTTAAATTATATACTCGTTGGCAGTGTCTCTGTCTTTCAACATGTCAAGTAATTGTTGCATCTCTTGAGGAATCGTAATATCGCGGCATTTATGGCATCGCAATCAGGTAATGAAGCCAACAATTTAAACTTAATTCACTCGTAGACCTCAATTAGCTTATAATCTAAATATTACACACATTAAAACTCTAAAATGACTTCATTTCAAACTTTGTGTAAATATTTGTTTTTAGAAAAGTGTTTGTATGAAAAATTCATTTCCGAATAAGTGCACTGCAGTTGAAACAGCACTGAAATAACAACGAATATTTCAAATCTTTATGAGTAGTGGGGGAGCATTTAAGAGAATAGTAATTTTACTTCTTCTTCTTCCTTCTTTTGAAATATATTCGGTGAGCCCAACCATTGATGCATTTCATACAATTTTTTAAATATTTCTTTTGCTAACACCTTCCTCTTGAACTTGACTTTGCTTTTCTTCATTATTTAAAGGGTAGATATGCTTTATTTACTATTTTAAGATAAATTTTCCATTAACAAAACACCGGTAACTCTGAAAGCCTAAAATAGTTGTAAAAATAACACCAGTGAATGGGTTGTCAAAAAATCAAAGATTTATTCATTGAATGCTAGTCTTTATGGCTTAAAAATAAGATTATAAGTTATTTTAATCAGAATTATATCAGCTCCAGATAAAGTTAGTTTTCTCTACGCTTTACTTCTACAGTATGTAAGTTTACACAGCATTCAGTGTTCATTCGAGCGATGCTTTAGAAATAGTTTTCTAAAGAATTTAAGATCAGTCGTTATAAACGAACTTTTAAACGCGATAAACGTCAGAAGTAAAGTAAATTAAATTTCAAGTTTTCACGTATTAATGTTGACCGCGTATTAAAAAAATAAAGAAAATAGAAAAGATTATCAGCAAAATTTATTTCGGTCGCATATTTCTCGTATACCCATGACCTCAATGGCCTATTCTTGTACTCAAGACATTTTATCAGTTTGTATGAGAAATAAATTTGAAGCTCTCTCTTATCTTTTGTGATACCTCTTTCAAAGATATTTGGTTTTTGTTATCATTTGCCCTTAAACTTGATGATGGCTTGTTGTTAACAAAAATCAAGGTAAGGCATGAACCATGAATTGTATATCAGTGCCCATGTTTGAAGAGCAACACCTAAAGGCAATTAGAAAAAGGTGAAAACAATTCTGAATGGGAGGTCTTTCCAACACAAACCAAAAGAAAGTAACTTTTTTTGATGACTTTTTGCACTTCAAACTAAAACTGCATGCATTGCATTGTAGTCTTTATGCAATCCTTTATGAAATAGTGCTGAGAATGAAAAAGAATGATCAAATGTCTGTAATATATTACAAGGAATGCATCACAGACACTAAGAAAAACTGGCAAAAAACGTAAGCGCCTTAGCCTTATCTTCTGTCTTACAGAAAACTAATGGAGATATCCGTGAAGGGATTAATGTTTGTTTCGCATCGAATCTTCAAGTAAATAAATAGTTGCATACCAGGGTGGGAGCTATCATGTGACACAACCACAATACTAGGAAGTGCAACCACTTTAATATTTGTTTCTTTGACACGTTCTTGTTTTTGTCGCAATCGCTCTTCAATTCCTTTAGTCTTATGAAAAAAATGCCCAAAAAGTAACGATAAGTATTTAGCTTTTTTGAAGCCATTCTACTATATAGTTCATAAAACCCAATAATGAGGAGATACCCAATTCACAACATTCACAACAAACTGCCTTAAGGTTATTTTCTCACGAACGTGAAAAAGTGTAGGGAGTTTTGGGGATGCACTTGAGCCCAGTATATGCAACTTTTTGTGCTGTGGCTAAATATTACTATACAGTATAGCTATTCTTTGTGCTAAACCCGAACTGTAGACCTTGTTGTTGCCCCGCCAGCAATATCATCATCAAAACTTGTCTGCATCTTAACATCAAATGCCAAACGATATTCACCGCTTAAAAACAAAAAAAAGCAATTGTCTAAAATCACAGTCAAGTCTAATACTCTGCAATTTTTAGACTTAAAACATGAACATAAATGTAAATTTCATAAACAAATTCTGAAATTTATTTGCATAGATAATCACCAGAAATTCAATATTTATTCAAAAACTCTAAAAGAAGTGTCACTCACTTGAGTAGAATGAGTGAAAGTTAGTTTATTACCAGTACTCTGAAAAATAACTTTCATTAATTTATTTAATGGCAAATACATTATTGGATTCACATTATAAATAAGAGAATTCACTTGTAAGCTAAAAAATTAATGATTTGGCGCACAATATCGCTCGCATGCTAAGAGATCCCCCTCTAGTTTGCTTGGAGTTGGACTCCATAGGTGATCATCAACTTCTATTCCACACTAATTTTCGTGCACATATTTTGGCAGTTCTTCTCATTCAAAATACAAGTGCGCTATAACATAAAGTATACTCACAACAAAACGCACCACTTTTAAGGAGTTTCTCCCTCATAAACAACTTTGGGTTCACTTTTAAAATTGAGTTCGATTGAGATGAAAAGTAAGAGAAAGCATAAGTGTTAGGAAGAAAAAACAGTTGAATTCGGCCTATTTTTAGCAAAATGTTTAACTCGAGGCAATAATAAAGAGAAAAAGAGTCTGAGTGAAAGTGTTTTGATACTTAAGTACAAACATCATTGTTGATGATAGTATTAGGCATTAGGCACGATCTCAAAGAGTAAAGCGAGAAAATGCAGTCATTTTTAAAGTTAATACAGCCATCGGGAAGGAAATTGCCATTTGGCCCATTTTGCCAAATGAAACTCACTTCTTATGTATGTTTTGCACTGTTCAACATTCAATGCTGTGCCTCATCGTTTCGCTTACAATTCATTTATAACTGGAATATAAATTATTTTCATACTAAACAAATGCATAATGTCTTTTAAGAAATATTGCTTTATTTATATAAAGTATAATACAACAAAAACCAGAAAATAGAAAATAAATTTCTAGTAATGTTGCAGAAAATTGCCGAAAAGATAAACGGAATAAAAAAGTTTTAATGAAACGGTAAAGCCGTTTATTATTGGTCTAAATTATCGTTTATGAGTAAAGGCATCACAAATGTCATCTCAATTGTTAAAGTTTTAACTTTTCAAAAGTCAACTAATAGTTTGAAACGAAAAATAATTGAGTATTTTGTTGACACATAAAACTTGAAATAAGCAATAACCAGACTTTTAACATGCGATAAATACTCGCATATTAGATGAGTGAATGAATATATGCCGCGAGAAACAATCAAATTTACCTTTTTTGGTCGTTTCTTTGAACTGTCTCAGTATAAGACTTACAAATGTTATCATAACAATGATCTGTAATCTGCATCTCTAAAGTCATTACAGTTTCGTAATTTTCTTGCTTTTGGCCCTTCTTTACATCTAATGCTTATTTCTCACAAACCAGAGAATGTTTGCGCCTTTTCTCTATATTTTTGCAGTTATTTCTCTCTCAATGATGCGAATTAACGAAGGAAACCAACATTTAATTGCTCTCTTGAGCAGTAAAACACATACAGTACAGTAGAGAACAGAATACAGTATACCTTTTTATGTTACCCAATAGTATTACAGTCTTTGTCTTAATGACGAAAATTATTTTTGTCCGATAACGAGGTGACCAATCTTTGTATGCCTTAAAAAGTAATATAACATTGGTGTAGAACTAAGTCGAGGTTGAGGTCATTCGTTTAACTTAATGATGAAATTAATGATTTTTAAAAAACTAATAAATGACTGCACCAGAAAGAGAGAGCGAGAGCTTTAAGACTATTATTATTATTGTAAAAACTATACTGTAATGCTATGATAACCTGTATTTTCTAATATATCGTATTAACAAATACCTGTGCCAAACATAGACAGCTAGAGGTAGAGGTCAATTGATGACTTGAAAGTAAAGGATCACATTTGATCCTAACATATATTATTTTGACTCATTCCTAACTATCGTTTACAGTTTGGAAGACCATCACAAACAATAACTGAAAAAATGAAGTATACTTTGAAATATGCCTGAAAGGGTCGCCTCCCTCTCCCCTTACTTTTTAGCTGTAACTTGCTATTAGAGTTTAGGGTCCGCGTAAAATATGGCTTTTGATAAACTGTAATTCACTGTTGTGTATATGTTTGCTCTTATACTCAATATGCGTGTTATTGCTTTAGCATACAGGGGAGTCTTGTCTAAATCGGCTATTATTGTATAGAGAAAATTGTAGAGTAAAGGAAGCAGATATCAAAGCTTCACTACTTTACTATAGAAAAATGTTAGCTTTGATGCAACTCTGACTACCTTTCCTTTCCTTTCTAAGAAATTTCCTAAATTACTGTACTCTTAACGTTAAGTACTGTATCACAAAATTGAAAAAAGCATTCCATTCAAAAGAAGTTCACCAAAACTAATCTACAATAGAAGTGCACTCAAACGGTTTAACTTTAATTATCAATTAAAAGATATATTCATTATTTATAATAATTTACAATTAAATTCCGTATTATTTTTAATTGTTTTAATCAATTAAATTCAAATAAATTTTTAACATAAAGAAAACAAATACTCATTTTCTCAATTGACTGCTTTGTCTAATACTAAACAATATGTCTCTATTGTGGGAATCAATTGTCTTTCATAAGTAATGATAAGAATGGGTGGTAGTGGTTATGGTTACCGGAAAGAGCTAAAGGAAATGTCCAATGACTGAATATGTAATCATCAAAACAAAGCACAAAACGCTTTCTATTCTGACAATTGATTGACAAATTAGGGATGCGCTGAGTCTAATAAATTGAACACTTGCTTACTCTTCATGACTTTCGTTTTACTTATTAAAACTGGGGTCCTATTGATCAATGATCACACATAACACACACTCCTATATTTATTTCATTATATTTTCTATACATTTGAAGAACTCAAATATACAAAAGAAAATAAAAGGAAAGAAAACGTCGAAAGAAAAAAGATCTGAACAGAAATTGAATGCCGAAAAGCGATAGACAGAACAGACGAGAGAGAGAGAGAGAGAGAGAGAGGGCT
>JAQGCH010000146.1:0-31327 GCA_034699485.1 Nanhermannia elegantula
GTTCGCATTTCAAGAATTGAAGAGTTTGTCAGAACTGGGAGTTAAGCTTTAATTTTCTAAACTTGAAAAATACTTTCAATGAACTCCATAAATGAACTGAATTATTAAATATTTACTTATACATTAAGGAACAGACATTAAAGTGCATTTTTAAAGGATTCATTTTAATATTGCTATAAAATAACAATATTTTAATTTTAATTTTGTACTCATTATTAGTTTATTTATTGAACTAATATTGAATATTTTAAAAATAAATGGCTTTTAGGATTAGGATTAGTAGAAAGCTAATCAAAATTAAAAAGCGATTTATTTAGCTGTTAAGAACACTAAATATTCTTCAAAAATTATACTTCAATAGCATTAAATAAAATATCTGGTCATTTATGAGACCAAAGGCGCAAGCATTTGATCATTTTATAAATAGAAACATAGAAGTAATTGCGTGATCATAGGGTTGAAAGTGATGACTAAAAGTTATATTTCATTAGAGCTTTAGTTTATAATTATTGTCTAGCTTTTTGCGCAAAGACAAGTGCGTGACTGAATCAATCAATTTTTACTAAAAAAGTATTTAAATCATAAATTCTGTCTTATAGTCATTTTAAATAATGCTTATACACATAAATTTAACAAAATGAGAATTTTGAGACTCCTGAGCATTTAAAGTTGTTGACGACTAAAATTTGAAGAACTCGGGCCAAAAAAAATGAAAAAGCTGTGAATATACCTATTTTGCAGAAAAACAGTGGTCGCATCACATCACTTGTCAGTTAGCAAAAGGGGACGAAACTTGGTTTCGGAAAATTGTTAGGTTTACTACTGTGTGAGATGTATATTAAGGTTTGCATGTTTAAGAGCAATATCAAAGAATTAAGGGCTTTAAATAGCCTGAAGCTCTCTATTCATCCTTTTGAAATACATGGCTTTTATTGAGTTCCATTCTTTATAAAAAGAGACAAACATTATCTCATATTTTCACTTTCTTATGATTGATGATCACTTGTTTTTGTGTTGTTTCTCTTGCGTTATTCGATCAGATCATATAATAGGTTATCGATGAGATCATTGACACCATTTCAATAAACTTTATCAAAATATAAAATAATTATCACTAAAAGCTTTAATTTATGCGAATTTATGTGAGACAATCGCATTAAATTTGAGTCAAAACAGTGTAAGCCATCATCTTTTCAAGAAGATGCGGGCCTTTCAAGGCATTATCACTTTTAACTAAATACCAGAGGCTATAACACTGTCGAATTCTATTCATACCAAAACATAATTTTCAATTTTATTTCAATTTTATTTATAAAATAAGAATATTTTAAATATATCAAGAAAAATAATAAACTCTAAATTTTTTAAATTAATATCAGTAGAATTTTAAGAAAAGATTTTGATTATAAAAAAATTACAAGACTTTATGTCCTAATATTGTAAAATTGCTTTGATCTGGTTTTGATATACTGTCAAATTAATCAAAATAAAGATGTTTCACATCACTTGAAAAAGATGCGGAAAGATCAGGGTTTGTATTGTGCTTGTATTGAGTTTATTGATATTTGATATGATACTGACATTACAGGTAATACATATATGTCTCGTCCCTACACATAGGGTGACCAAGTAATCTTGACAATATCTGAACACCTCAAAATATCAAAGGGACCAAAGGATAATTTTTTATAATTGTTATTTTGAGACTCAAACTCAAGCAGCAGATTTTTTGAAAATACAGCAAAATCTGGACGGTTGGTCACCCTACC
Organism: Nanhermannia elegantula; assembly: GCA_034699485.1. Classification (NCBI taxonomy): domain Eukaryota; kingdom Metazoa; phylum Arthropoda; class Arachnida; order Sarcoptiformes; family Nanhermanniidae; genus Nanhermannia; species Nanhermannia elegantula. The sequence goes on from JAQGCH010000146.1 coordinate 1,770, forward strand.
TACACATCACTGAACTTTTCAGGATTTTGCATACCTTTGGTCAATAGTAAAGGTCGTAAAGGTATGTTAAACGCTTATATTGAAACTCAAAAGTTGACTTACGAACAAGAGTTCTCATCCAATAATACTGTATTATAAAAACTTATGATATTTTGAGGATTAAAAAAAGTTGTTAAAAATTTTAGTTTAAAATAATGATTTGTGTGCATAATTCTTAATTTCATGATTTTTGAATGTGATATGTACGGGTGTAAATTACCATAATATAACACTTAGTGAAAAATTGTAAAATTTTCAAAATGTTCGCATTTAGTCGCAAAAATGTAATTTTCAATCAAACAAAGTTAATGAAATTTATTAACACGTGTTATAATCAAAAATGGGTAAAACTAGTGCCGTACCCAGCTATGGGTCCAAGGAGGCCAGGCCCACCAAGAATTTTGAGTTTATTAAGTGTAGATTTGTAGAAAAAAAGAAATTGAGAATTTACCCAATTTCTGGTCCTCCGACCAAAAATTTTTAGGCACGGCATTGGGTAAAACTATACTTTTGAGCAAACGGCAAAATATTATCCAATATAAAATTGAATTCAAGAATTATAAAATCTATGCACAATTAGTAAACATTTTCATAAGAATATAAACAATTCCTGGAACTATTGCTTCAGTAGAACGTATATATTCAAAATGCGGAAAAATTTATTTAAAAGATAAAAATCTTTTCCTGAATACACGCATTGAACGTTTATTAACTGTTCAGACTTAATATCATCAAAAAATTCCAGTCATTTATATAATGATGAAAATAATTCTATTAGAAACTGATAATGATAGTGATATTGAATTAATTGACATTTATATGTAATCATTTAAGAAAACTAAAATTTTAAAATTTCATAGAATATTACAGAATTTTACATATCTTTTGGTAAAATTACGCGTAATATTACGCTAAAAAGAGCAATAGATTAGCAAGAGCAAGAGCAATAGCAAGACTAATAGATATATATTTATATTTTGGTGAAGTATGCCATTAATTCTCAAACAATCAAAATAATTGATAGATTAATCTCAATCATGCTTTTTAACAGCTCATATCATATGATAAATTAGCACTTTCATTCTTTTAATATAACTAGTCTGGTATAAGTTACGAGTATATTTATGGTGTTCAGTTTAACTCATTGATGATTCTTTCGTATTAAACAAAATGTTCACAAATCAATTTTTGTATATTAATAAAAAAACTTAAATTTAAATACAATGCAATGCAAATGTTAATAAATAGTTTGGAAATGTCTAAAGTTAAATAAAACGTCAATAAATCAAAGCTCATGTTTGCATAGGATATGCAAATGCACTGATAATTAAATAACAAATAAAGATAACGTTAACGTCAGCTTCAATTTTAAAGTTGCACATTGAGTAACCTAAATGCAGAATAAATTAAGCGAAGGTTATAATAAACTTGGTTTTAATAATTTTCAAATTGAAAAGTCAGTTCAAAAATCATTACATGAACTGTTTAATTAAGGGAGTGCTGGATCTCAGATTGGAACGTGATTTGCGAAGTAAACAATTTTTACCAAATTTTTTAATTAAAATGAGGGACAGACCCGATCACACAATCTTAAAGGTAAAGATAATTTTAAAAAATTTGGAAACAGCCTTCAGCAGCATTTAGAGACCAGTTATTGTTAGTGTTTTGTTGCGTTTATTGTGTTATCATTAAAGGTATGCAAAAACTGCGGCATTAGATAAAGCATTTTTATAAAAGCCGTGAAGATGATGATAAAATAGAAGACGTACTAAAGTCACAGCAGGGTTACAAAGCCTCGAGCAGATAACTGTACCTTATGCTGAATTCATTATCTATTTACATCACTTATGAAGACATCTGCACTTCTAACGGCATTGTATCTGAGAAGGCGGTCTTCAACTAAAATTTTTTGATTGAATTAGACTTTTTACTCATATATACAAATTTAATATGTGGTGAGTTGTGTTGTCCAAAGACCCTGCTGTGCAATACTAATGGCTCCAAACTATGGTACAGTTTTTTGCTTTCAATACTTGAGCTCATCTCAGGGCCAAATTGACTGAACTGTATCTCATAAGTTGAGAACGAGGTGCAGTGTTTGCATTATTTTAGAGCTTAACTGTCAGACAAACTACTCATTTACTCAGTCATCATGTTTACGTCTAATTTGGGTGAAGATAGTGCTGAACAGTAACTCAAATTGGAATACTTTTCTATTACTTTAAATGACAAACAGTGCAAAAGCAAGAGTCCCGCTGAGAATTCATTGATTTAATGTTGAAAAATATTAGTCGTGACATGTAATGCTCGTATGACCCCTGATTTGACCTCATTTATTACATGACCTTGGCGTGTGATGTTCGGTAGGACATGTACGATGGTATGGTATGGTATAGTATGGTATGGACCAAATTGATAACAAAAAAGCGTGAACACAACATAACTGCTTGGCTCACACCCCTTACAATAGGAGCTAATGCGGGACCTTATGATTTTGGAGACTTCTTCTTAGGGCACAACTGTGGCTAATATTGTAATTGCATACGTGCTATAGTAATAGTTTCTAATAAGTTTAAGTGTTTTAGGTGTTGCACAAATATATTGACTGCAAGAATATAATTCATGTATTATCATGTAGTATATGAAGCAAATAATTTCCATAAAAAGAGGGTGCTTTATGACGGCGCTTACAAAGAATGCTTATTAGTAATTACCTCCAAAACGTGACTAACTTGTGGTTTTATTGGATGGCTATAAGCTCTGGTTAGATAATAGAAAAATAAATGTTTCACGACTTGCAGGGGGAAACGCTAATTAAATATACTACTTAGGCAGTCATTAACAAACATTACCTTTTTTACTTACCATTTTTTACGAATCATAACTTTCTGAGATTTTAAACTGCAGTAAATACCTAATAATACCTAAATTACCATTTTTGAAATGCAAAAATAACACAAATAATAGTTATCAAAACGTGACCGCTTTAGCATAATATATGCATATTTCTGTCAATTTTCATCAGTTAAACAGATAAACAGATGAAAAATATTGGGAAAGGCTAAGCTCTTAAAATAATGAATCAGTTCTAAATCTGCATCTTGTAATTCAGCGGAATCTCATATACAGGCCGTAGAAAGCGTTTGTGATTATAATGGTGTTAAACCCATCATTTTACACACTTTGTTTAACACTTATCATTACCACATAGGCAACACGTCCATCAACACTAAAAATTGTCGAAATACATGTATTAGCAAACTATGAATGACAAGCGTGTTGTTTGTCATTAACTTTTCTCCTTTAAGAAAATGTTGAGCTTAACTTTGAATGGTTAGTAAAGCCCACAAAGTAGGCCTGAATTAATTATATTTCACCACAAACGTAAAATTTTCTTTCACAGAAACACAAACGTCAGAATAAATTCATATTTACAACAATGCGACGCGATTTATGATTTGCTGAATGTAAAGTTCAACTAAAACTAATACTATTAGTCGCTTAAATATTTATCGTGTGTCTGCAATTTGCAAGAATTAAAGCATATTTTTCTCATTCTCTGCAATTTTACAGAAAAATTATAATTTAATTTTAAGCAAAAAATTGATATTAATTCATATTCCCATCAAAATAATAGAGTGCCTGTATTTAAGTGATGAATAAGCGTTAATATTAGATATTATCATACTTTTTAAAAATGGTTTCTCATCTTTTTTTTCATTTATTGCTAGAATGAATTGCAGTCCTTTGAGAAAAACATGAATCAAATTTTGTTTAATTAACTTTTTAATAAAACAATATAATTACTAAAACATGTTCAAAGATTTGTTTAACTCACTTTTCAATAAAATTAAAATTTTAGTCATTACTTATACTTTATGTATTTGATTAATGATGAGATGTCATCGAAATTATTTGAAACTTTAATTGAAATCGATTAGCAAATCATGTTTCATATTTAATAACTGTATAATCTTTGTGTTATTTATTTAAATAAAAATTCTTTCCTTTAAATGTTTCCCGGCATTACATAATTTATTATACTTTCTAAACATCTTAACCGACTTTTTTTAACACAAAGCTTTGTAAAATTTAAAGGAATTTTGAAAATTAAGCAAAATTTTAAAATTTGGTTAAAAGCGTGAATACATTTGAACTGATATATGAATGAGTTTATCTATTCTATTAGTTTAGTTCATTCTATTTCTATTCTATTTGTTTAATTTAGAAAATTAACAAATCCACACAAATTTGTTATGATTGTAATTTGTTAATTATTATACTCATTTCTACTCATTAGCAGTAATTGATGAGAACATATATCCAGAGTTAGAAATGAAGATTTCATTTGAGTTCAAATATATTTCACTCAAGCTTTGAACGGGTATTATTACCAACTATTACAGGTACTTATAATTTGGAAGAAGGGCTTTATTACCCGATTAGCTATCTGTACAGTGGGACAGTTATATTACTTTTAGAATATACAAATGGTATAAATTGTTGATTTGTAAATATTACAGTATAGCTAAAGCCCAATAATTTCTTAAGCTAATGCTGGTACGTAAACAATTAAGCAGAGCAGCTTTATCGTCTTATATAGCTTTTATACTGTAATAGGCACTAAAAATATATTCTATTTTTCATTCGCTTTTATTTTAACTCTAAAATTGAAAAAATTCAATCAAAAAGATGCGGATATTTTGCTTTACACTTATCAATTTTTTCGCAAAGCACCTAAACCAGTGCTCCGCCAAATGGAGGTTGGGAATCGCTGCACTACAGTAATCTTTAATATTGATTGATAACATGCAGTATATTATAAAATTTAAACGCTAAAAGCAGTGGTCGACAGTGCTCGAACATTTGGTGCTCGGTGGTGAGCGCGAGCACCGAGCCCTCAGATTTTGCTGAGTACGAACACTGGGCCCCCGATTACAAGCACCAAGACTTAGTTTTACATATATTTTTATATTATAAATGCAGTATACAGTATATATATGTCTTTCAATATTAAAACCTTAATTTGATTGGTATTCCATTAATGGGCATCATATTTAGCAAATAGACATACAAATAAAATAAACCAATTTGACGTTAAAAGAGTCTTTAAACCCATAAAATATGCGGACTTGGTGCTCGGCGCTCGAGCACCGAGCACTCCAATTGCTGATAACTTTAGTCTAAAAGTTACAAACATAAAGATTGCTTTTATTATTAAATATCATTGGGTTTAATACTAAAATGTTTATTACTATTATAACTTGAATAACTAATTGCGTTATTATATAATTAATAATTTAAATTTAATACTTTATTGTTTATCCGTAATGATTAAAACCATTGTTAATGTTACAAAATTGTATCTTTTTTCCAAAGTACTGTTGATGAATAGACTTTATATTTTATGACATTTAAAAGTAAAGTAAATTTATAAGCTTTTAAAGTCAATTGAATTACTGACTAGAGGTGTATTAAAGCTAATAAAAGTGTCGGTTTACTTGTATTATTATTATTTTAATAACAGTATACGATATACAAAAAAAATATTTATAAACATTAAAGTTAGTGGAAGCACACGTACAGAATATTCAGTTCTCTCTCTCTCTCTCTCTCTCTCTCTCTCTCGCAAAGTACATACATTAGAGCGGTTCCAACTTTATTGCAATTTTCTTGTATTGGGTCAGACAAGCGTAAAGGAAAATATATATCTCTCCATTGATACTATTGAGGACTGGTGTCAGAGCTCTCTCTTCTTAAATAAACTTATGAATGCATTTTACTTAGATTTAAAATAAGTCAACTCATAGTACGAATGTTTGAGTCGAACACTAAACAAGTTGGTCATTACAACTCCAGCTCCTTTTTCATAGAGATTGACTGTTATTGTTGTAATTTCCAATTTTTAAAAAGGAATATTCGAGTTCAACAGATGCTCACTTTTCTGTTTAGTTAATGCTTTTGCTATTAATTTTATATATTTTATATTCAGACCATAACAAAATTTTGAATATTCAATAATCAATTTACTGTACATATTGGTTAAATTTTTAAATTAAATATTAAATATCTTAGGTAATTGACAAGATAATTCATAATTGATATCTTAGTTTATGATTTACAATTATATGACTACAGTATTGGCAAAAATATATAATTTTGCTCAATATAATCAACAATCAATATAATTTATTTATTTTTGTAGTCAAATCTTTCGCTATGCTTTTACTCCAAATTTTATGATGGTTAAGCAAAAATCGCAATAATGACATCCTCTGTATTTTCATAACTAATTTTGAATAGAAAATTATTTCAAATGTTATTCTTGCTTTGATAGAGATATGATTTAAAGCAAATTTTCAAAAAAGAAAGCTATTAAAAGGGTCTAAACGCTAGTATATGCAAAATGCTAAATATAATTTTAAATTGTGAGAAAAGTTAAAACTCAATCTCAAAAATGTATTTTTCAATTTGAATATTATAGGAATGAGCACTATTTCGTTAACCAATATGATGTGAACGCAAGTTATAAACACTGGAAAAACAATAAAACTTCTATCGTATTTAAGCTGCTTTTTAGCCACAATTGGCTGACTTACTCTACGTTTGAGTCAAACAAAAACTTGTACAGTTGTATTAATTTAAAAGCTCTCTCTGATGTTTGGATTTCTATCTAAAAATGTTATTATTTAGAGATATCATATTCAAGATTAACATATTTGAATAATATAAGAAAATAAGTGTAAATTAAAGTTTAACCTAATATTCAAATGACAGTAAAGTAAAATATCTATGAATGGAATAAATAGCTGTTATCCAAGAATTTATATTCTGGACTATCAATAACTTGGTAACAATTAAAGCAATTTTTACACATTGGCTTCATTAATCAAACCATAAACTATAGGGTTCATCACTTTGGATGGAATAAAAAGCGCACATAATATAATTTTTGAGTATTGAATTATACTTCAATAGATTTGGAGATACCTTAAAGGCAGACATTAATCAAAGCATAATGATTGTGACCAAAACTTCTTGTTGACTGAGGCATAGCAAAGCTGACCATTTCTAAAATAAGAGAAGCATCAATTGTAGAAAATGACAAAGAAGTAGTAGCGTTGACTTTATGATCAAATAGACTCTAACAAGGCAAGTGTTAGGGGGACCAAGGGGAAGGCACACCTTGTTATTCTAGGCTTTCAACACCTTGTAGGCACATAGAGGCAAAAAAGTTTATGATTTATATTTGTAGCATTGGGTGCGTTCTCGTTGTTGTTATTGTCGCAGAGATCTGTGTAAATTTTAAAGTTAGCTTCCTTTCAAATTTGGTGCATTTGTTATTTGATATAAATAGTATGTTATTAGCCTCCTGCTGCTGAGACGCCAGAAACACTATAGTGTTTTACACTCGAGTCATACACACTCTAACTTAGTCGGTTATGTAATCCCCTTAAAAAACTTTGGCCATTATAATTGTAGTTCTAGTTCAAGAAATCGATTATTATTCTCAAATACACGAACTCACAATTCCTTATTAAAAAATATATCTGAAATATTTTTGCTTTGAGCGGCATATCGTTAGCACGATTCAGTCTCAATTAAATGTAGCGCTTTATATAAAACAAAATGTGTCGACTTATGATTTGAGATATTTATGAGTGTGAATTTCCTTCTTTACTATTAATTTTAATATTCCAATCACGGCTATTAATGCTAAATAATACTACAGTATAGCGCATTATAGTAGTAAAGCATAGGTTAGGTGAAACACTCAAAGTTAACATTTATTGAAAGTGAGGGCTAATGTATTTTTAAAAAACGACAGCATAATATCGTGTTTCGATCGAAGAGATATTTTGATGCATTGCTTTAATCTTTTATTCACAAATACGGATTAATTTGCATTCAAAGTCAAGGGGTCAATGAGATAATACACAAATAATGAATAGTTACTAAATCATGAATGAATTACTTATTAGGCATACTTTGCAGTCATGGTTTAATTCAAACACTATATATTAGATATTAGAGGCCAATCATTAGATTTTACATCGAGACCATATACTCTTCAAGGATTAGTTATCTCTTAGAAGCAGAAAAATAGAAGCGGCGGATAAAGTGCGAAGAGTGGTCACTAAAAAGGGCACGAATTACTTGAGGCAAGTAATTGAACACACAGGTTGATAATAGGGTTTTTTTATTTAATTAACGTTATTCAATGCATTTACCAAAAATCCAAGCCAAGGACACCGCTAAGACTTCGGCTTTTATTAGCTTTTCATCATATTCTGAGCCTGACTTTCACGACAAGATAGTAATTGTAGTTTTGATTTAGTAATAAAACATTCATAAAATCATTTTATTATCACGATTTGAATTATTAGTTATCACTTATAATATGTTTTGATAGCTATAAACTATGATTTAGAAAGTGTTGTCATAAGAAATAATACTTTTAACATTAATAATTGTTAATCAATGACTTAAAAAAGGCGTTTATAATCACACTTTAAAAATTACTTTTCAACTTACAGTTACTTTTCGTAAATTTTTCGAATAAGTGCTGAAGTTTATACGTATTAATGCTTTAAAGACAGTTATTAATCGTATTGATGTGTTTGAAAGATAAAGTCCGTTAGTTTTCTTTCGTTTAATAAACATTTAATCACTTTCGTAATAAGCATTCCTATAGTTTAAGAAATAAAGCTAAAAAGTACAGGTGAATAACATACATAAAAACTCCATTTGTTATTCATATTATCTGAGCCCAAATTTTCGATTACTAAATTGTATATCAAAATATATTGCTTTTTATTTTCATTCAAAGTTATTTTAATATCATTTTCAGATTAGATCAGTGCAAAGTCAAAACATTACAAAAACTTAGAATATAGGAGAAAATGAAGAAATTCGAAGATTCGGGACAACAGCTTAAAATCGAGAAATTCGAGTTTTAAGATTAATTGATTCATGTTTTTAATCATATCTATGACCCTTCACATTATTTCAGCTGTTTTTTAAATTCGTGAATTTCAAAAAATTCTTGTCTCTGGCTATAAGTAATAACAATGATAAAAATAATAAAACTGAATCTGAAGCAGACGTTTATTTGCAAAGTAAACATTTGAATTGGATTCGATTTTGTGGGAACCAAATATTCGCGATTACATGCAACTAATGTGATTGTATTACAAAATACAGTGAAACTTGTATAAGTTGGTCACTGATCCAGTCCAATTTTTTACCCAACTTATACTGTACCAGTTGTGCCCAATAAATGTGCACAGCTTTTCAAAGTTTACACAAAATTACAAATATTTAACTAATAATTTATTTATTTATTTTTAAATCAAAATTTTGAGGTCTAAAATCATTGTCACTTTATGTTGAGATAAGTAATTAATTAACTATACTTTCTTTGACAATTGCAGTTTATTTACGACACTTTGGTTTTTGAATTAGACTTTACCACATATTAAGAAATATCACTTAAATTTTCACTTTGATTTGTTACAGGTATTAAAGTGTTATTATTGCTATTATCAGTTAGCTGGATGGCTTAGTGGTCTAGGCATTGGCTCATTATTGAGTCAAAAGTTCACACAGTTCACTAAGTGGCTGTGGGTTAAAACCCACCTAGGTGGGTTCGAGTCTAACTGTACGCCAAAAAAGTTTTCCAACTGGTATTGATAATTGATATTATTGGTAACTGACACAATAATACCCGAAAAAGTTGACAAGTTGTTATTCAATAAATCTAATTTTGATATTATTTCAAATGATTTGACTTAATACTTAAGTGACACATAATTTTAATGCTTAAATATATCGCTTTATCGATTTAAAATAAAATATTGAATGCGGTTATTTAGTGGGTAACCGCTTTAAATTGGAATGAGGTTGAGGTTATGGAGTCTAACAGTTGCGGTTATGATATTTTCTTGACATGCACAGGTCTAATTCAGATAGTATTCCATATTTTCCAGATTTAAATATTTTAATGTTAGAAACATTTAACCAATGGTTTATACAAGAATTTCAAATTGATTTAAAATTATACCCACACAGAAATGCTTAATAAAATGTCTAAAGTAAACTGATTTTAAGCTCAAAATTTTATATTTATGTAAAATGCTTTTTGTAATCAATAAAACATTTCATTAAGTATAAAGTATAGTATATTAAAGAATTACCGATAATAAAAAATGTGACTAAAATTTGTATTACTATATTAATTATTATATAAATTTATGATTTGATGTTTATATTAACAATGTACTTTATTATAATCTACTAGTACTGTACTTACTATGCATGCCTGTGCTGTTATTCATATTTGGCACACAGTTTTTCGCTCAATAAACTCAGAATATATAGCTTATTGATGATTATTAAATAAATCTCATCTTGAATTACTCGTAATTCATGTTATTCTGAAGGAATTGAAATGAATTATTGATATATTTTTTTGGACAACAACATGAAAATAAAATGATATTTATATTAAGATTAATTTGAAGTTTGCAAACTTTTGCATTATCTCAAAATAGGTTTTACTTCACTGTATGGTTTGATTTATTTCGGCAATAACTCCAAGAAATTGTTGACATCTCGTAGAATATACTTTAGATAAGTGGACTTCTCGGACTGTAGATAAGTTACTATACCCGATAAATAACGCGTATCTACAATATGTATTTTATACTTTTCATTAATATACCAATATTAACGTTTAAGTCCCATTTATGTTGAAGTTCTATGAATAACATATTTTTATTTTTTTTAATAAATCAATAATCAAATCAATTTAATTAAAAGTTTAGAAATATTTTTCTTGAATTATAAAAAATAAAAGTTATTTGTTTATAAAATACAATTTTATTAACATATCTGGTCTTTACAGTTAAACTTACTTTACATTTACATATTCAGGAATTATATTAGGATTTCATATATGAAAAATTTACACTCAATTCGATGGTTTTACAATACATGGAAATCAATTCATATTTTTTAACTCGTGTTATGTAACAAAACGAGTATATAGTTTTGTTTAGTATTAATGTTTAAAAACATAGATTCTCTTTCCCATAAAATACCAACTGTATAAGTATAGTAAACAGGAAACTATTTATTCTTTATGTATTTTGAATAAATAATTGTATTTATGATACAATGCTATCAAAAATGATCAGCCAATAGTTGATCCATTACTAGTCGATCCTTTAATCCCAATGACAACTCTGTCTAAGAGTGACGGCGTTAATGATTTGGGAACGATCTTATTTTTCTTGACCCAACGGTAAAGATCAATAAATAACTGACTAACTTGTTGGTCCGCAACACTCACTTCTCCGTAATAGAGTGCAGTCAATTCACTATATTCAGTGCATAGTATTTCCCCTTCTTCGACACTGACTTGCCTAACATACCACCAGATATAAGAGAGGCATAAAATTAATAAAGAAAGCAATAATTTATATAAGACGTGAGTACCTCAAGTGGACTAAATCACTCTTATTGCCAACTATTGCTATTAATGGAATTTGAGTTCCAGTCGTTGCTATCATTCGTTTGATTAATGTTTCATTAGTATTGGTCAAGAAAAGGGCAGCAAATAATATATTTAAGACAATTATAACTTATAAGTACACAAAAAATAATTCCGATATTCATTTGCAGCTATTTATGCTATTTATTGACTAACCTTTTAATTGGACGAGATTTTTGAGTAGATTTTTCAAATAAATAAAACTTTGGCGGTCTGTTATTGAGTACATCAGTAGAAAAAGGTCTGAAGAATGAGAAGAAACGTCAAAACTTGATATGGAAAGAGTTGAAGGAGAAGAGGCGTCCAGAATGTCAAATATTATAGACTCGTTTTCAACGGTCATTTCGTGTTTGTATTTGTTATCAATTCCGTGTTCGTATTCCATTATATAACGTCGCGTTAAAAACCGCACAACAATTGCTATTTCATAAACATTAATAAACAGCGTTAACAACAATTTCCTATTTTAACTTTGACTTATTTTCCAAAATAAATATAAAACTCACCACTTTTTCCTACATTTCTATCTCCAAGAATAGTAATTTTAATCTCACATAATGAAGATTTCTTTCTTTTGAGGACAACTTTTGATGATGAAGTGGGAGAATTGCTCGACATTTTTGATTATAATCAGTACAATTGTTTGTAATTAAAGTAATTTCATAAAAAGTCTGTTTTAATCATTTTCAATCACTTCTTATTATTGCGCATTTCTTCCTATGAGTTATATTTATCTCAAGAATTTGAGGTTATTTTTAGCCTTATTTCCCAACTCTTTAAAGATAAATCATTTGGAAAAGTTGTAGATTTCACTCAAAGCACTCTATCGTTCACATTGGTTCATATGATCCAAGTTTTGAACGAGAGAACAGATAGAAGATATTCTTTTTATTCAAACAAAGCGATCACATCATACTTATCATGAATGAGACAAAAACTTCAAATAATGCATTTATTTTATTTAAACACTTATTAAAGAACTACAATTAATGAGTGGACAAAAGAAACATTATTTTAATACAAAGAATAAGTATATGAAACAAAATTTGAATGAAGAATCCGTATTAAAAGAATTTTACTACAAAAGTTGTTCCCATACTTTACTCTAAATTAAAATAGAGACAAACTTTGAGTGGTTTTGTTTTATAAAATAATCAATTAACTTAAATGCATGGAATTTTTATCTTTAAATTTTAATTAAGGCAATGAAACACAATATCCGAAAAAATTTAGCAGAGATTAGAATCTTAAGGAAAAGCTAATGTCTTTATGGTTCATCACTTTAACGCTACAATGAACCAAAGCCGTAAACCTGCGAACCACACAGAATTAGCAGCACATATAAAACTAAGTTTAAATAACGCATAACAGATGTCATAACATATCTTAAATAAAAAGCCTTATTAAGCATCGCTCACATACTACATAACACTCAAATAGCTTTCTAAGAACCCTCCTTTTAAAAAGCTTTGGTGCATTTTCACGATCTATTACTAGACAACATTTTTTAGTTTAATTTGTGTCATGTTATGTCATATTTATATCTTTACTTAATATATCTTTTTGTGAACATAAGTAATCAATAAGACAGACTGTGATGAGGGCCATAAAGATATGTTTGCATAGTGTGTACAAAAGCGAGAATTGAACTCGGATTCTATTTTACATTCATATCAAAACTTTTGCAGCTAATCGTAGAAATATATTAAAAACTTATAGACTCTATGCTACAGCTTTTCACAAACTATAAATAAATAATTGATTCTGCATGAAAGTTGATTCAAATTTTTATGTTGAGTATAAAATTATATAGACTTATTTTTTAGTTCAAAAAAGATTAGTTTTAAAGCATAATATGCTTGATTTATATAATCTTGAGCTTGTTTTTTGAGGCGAACTTAAGCTTAAGCTTTATGCTTATTAGTGATAGAAAATGGAATAATGGGAATGGGAATCATATCTTGAAAATCAGTAGGAATGGGATGGGAATGGGAATCAGAATTTTAAAACTTGTTAACTCTGTGTTTATATTTTAATAACAGAAAAGGACAATAAAACTCTTGATCTCAATTTTTTCTGTGAAGCAAATGTTGAACTCATTAAAATCTGATACACAATAGCAGATGAAAGCATGTAAGGTATAAAGATGGAAATAGTGGATTATTAAAGTTGTGAATAATTAAGAAATAAAAAAATGTTTCTTAAATAAGACTTAAATTTTAAACAATGGGAATAATGGGATGGGAATGCATTTTTCGTCAGTGGGAATGGAATGGGAATGAAATTTCTGTCCCTTTCTATCACTAATGTTTATGCAGCATAAAAAATAAAAATTTTTCTGATCAAAAAATTAAATTTTCTATTCAACAAGTGAATTTATAATTAACGAAATGTTATTAAAATATTCAAAATTTCCATCAAAATAAAATATTGTTTTAAATATTTACCTGGAATTTGTTTGTTTTAATTCCAATAGCATTCCAAATGTATTTTAATATTCTAATTTATTAAGTATTATACAATAAGCTTCAGTGAGCTCAAGCTTCTATCAACTTATGCCACACTATTTTAACTGATAAAAGAACATGTGTGTTCTGAGTACGATTATCAACCTTGGTCAGTTCAAATACGGAAGAAAATCCTGGAGGTAAGAAAAAGCAAAGGGGAACAAGGCATTTTTTCTGAATTTTCAAAATACGCCAAAAAAATCAAAGAGGGGTCTGCCAATACTGGAGATTTGGAAACCGTAGTTCTGAATCTGTTCTGAATGATTTTTTTATTTATAAATGAACATATATTACTATTCTTACTAATAATTACAAATGCGCACGGCAGTACTCAGGCCCAGGCCTCAAACATTTTGAGATTGTAGATGTGCAGTCATTAAAAATTTTTATTTTTAGTTTATTTTTCGGAAAATTATATGATAAAAAAATTGTCACAGAAACCCGATTTATTTAGACCCACTTGACTTTTGACTTGAAACAGGTTTGGATTGCGAAAAAACATTTTTAAAATAAATTGATAAACGGATAAATTATTTGATCACTAATTCTGATCATTCTGATAGTTCAAAATCCCTCAATAATTTTAATAACTTTAAACCATCTGTAAGATTATGTCTCTCATATGTAACACACATCAGATATATGTGCACATCTTCTATGCTGCTTCTATGTAACGCTTTGTATGCTTAGCTTTTGACCCCTCCCTACATTTTTAGCGTTACATAACATGTGAACACTGCCTTATAATAGTGATGAGTGCTCTTTTAATTGTATATCTTTAACTTATAACTCTAACTTATAAGTTAAAGATATACAATTAAAAGAGTTTAAACGAGCTGTCGGGCATTCTCTCGCAATGCACTGAAACGAGTAAAGGGCTTAATGTTGTCTTCAAATTTATTTTTATTTGTCTGATTCCAGTCTTTCAAATATTATTAACGTTTATAGTCTGCAATTTGTCACTAACTTACAGAGTTATTACAGTCTAACTTCTCATTTGAGAATATTGTGTCGTATTGTTAAGGCTTGTATTGGGTTGAGTTGAGCTCAATTATACTGATTTGATGAGATGAAGGCAAGTGGTAACGAATACATAGTTCAGCAACAAAATTAAGAACATATTTGTAAATATAAGCCTAAATTGAATAGAACAGAACTTCTCATCTCTAATGAAATTAGCAGAATAAAAACAACTCAATCCTGAGCATCATATCAATTCTCTGTTACATCTATTTCTTTAAGATAATTGAATTGAAAACCAAGTATTCATATTTCCATAATTAAGGATACTTTGAAAATTTGTCAGATTATAAGTTAAGGGCCAGAGAAAATGGTTTAAAATAAATTTGAGTGAACTCCAGTTAACAGATAGTGTCCAATAACTCGTTGAAACTGATACTAGTATTTAGAAGGAATTCTAACAATATGTTAGACCATATACTTTTCGGGGTTAAACCGATTAAACCCGATTGAACCAGAATCGAGTAAAGTTACTTTAGGTTTTTGATGCAATACACAAGTAAAGTTAGGGCTCATTTCTGTAAACAAATTATTTTCAATTATTGTTAACTGAATGCCATAAATTCAGGAATAACTTAATATTATATATTCTATGCTGTTAACAGTGTTAAGCTAAGAGATAACTTTGGTTATACAATACCTAAAATACTATAAGTTCTGAATACTAAGTATACTATTCTGAATATACTATGAGTTTATTCACCGATTTTTTATATCGTTCATTTTTAACGATAGAGTTGTGAAAAAATAAATAATCGATTTTATTCTAAGGCACCATCCATTCAAAGCATAGTAATACAGATTAAATATTGAACACTATCCTAAAACGTATGCATTGACTTGATAACAGTCATCTATTGAGTAGTATTTAATACCTAATACTTACACTGTATTTAATTTAAATTTTTTAATTAAAAAAGCTTAAGATTTAATAACAAGAATAACTTGAATTAATTTTATTCAACTGTTTTTTCCAATTTTTTAATATGAAGTAAAGAAAATCAATTTCAAATGAAAGCTACTAACGAACTCATTTAATTTTAATGTTAATGTATTGTATTTGAATATTTTATTTAATACTAGTATTACTGTGAAGTGCTATATAGAAATCCTTGTATATTGAGGTGAAACGGAACTGTAACTTAACTGCAATCATAATTTTTTATACAAAGCTTAAATAGAATTTAAAGCTCTTAATTAGTTAATTATGTCAGTCATAGATTTGGTGACATGTTTTCATTAAAAACTCATTTAGAATTCTTTTAATGAAAACTTCATAGTTATACAGTCTTCTGCAGTTTACAGTTAAAGCTAAGCATTTATATAAATATTATGCCGACAGCACTTCTAATACAATTACTGTAGTCAAACAGTAGTAATTTACTCATAAAAAATGTAAATACAGCTGACAGTGAAAATTAAAAACGTAATCAAATTTAAAATAGAATCAAAAACTCTTCTCTTCTATAAAGTTAATAATTTCTAATTTGAATAAAAATAAATATTCCGACCATTTAATAATAGGACCTTCTCTTCACCTAACATTTTGATGCATTATTTGTAATTAAATTTTGAATAAATATTAATTTCTTTAGCCTAAAGTTGTAATAAACACTATTTTGAATAAATTTATAGAAATGAATTAATCAAATATCACAAAATCAATGCCATGGAGTTAAAAAATTTAGAAAATAATCATTATGTCACTGGTGTCAGTCTATGAAGATTTAAAACTATTTTAACATAAGATGCATATAAAATGGAAACTTATTTTTCATAGGGTTTATGGCTTTTTAGAGTTGAGGGAGAATATAATCTCGAAAACTTCAATAAAGTCAGGCATAGGCTTAAATTTGATAAATGATTCATTGATAGCCATTAATTATTTGTTGAGTTATAAGTATCGATTTGCTAAATAAAACCGCTAACATCACTTTGTTCTGTCACATTGCACAGACAATAGACCAGATTTATACGTAGTTTTTAACGGTTTTTAACAATGTCCAAAGGCTCGACTCGAGGGTCCTTTTTGAGCCTCAGGCTCAAGCTCAATCTCAGTTTCTGAGCTTTTCTAGCTTAGACTCGCATAAATTACTCGAGAAGTATTGATCCTAAATATTTTAAAAAAGCATATCTTTGCTCCTTTAGTGATTCTGAAGCACTTGTCTCATATTTTAAATGGTTTTTTATCATAACTTTTAAACTATTTGTTTTGAAGAGAAGTAAGTGTTTATTTTAGATAATGATATGCTCTACCTTTAATTTGTTACCGTAATCATTAAAATTGGATTGGTTCTGACTCCCACTGAAAACTATTATTCTTATTTGGGAACAAATGGATTAAACTGTATTCAAGTTGAAAACTATAGCTTCTAACCTAAAAATGTAAATTTTATTTAATAAAGAACACTGTTCTCAAAATAAGAAAAACTTGACCATAGCAAAACATATTTTAAACTATTTGTAAAGATTTGCTGCTATTTCATTATCGATATTTAATCAAAAAAATTATAATTCATAATTACAGGTTATTTAATTATAGTTTTTAAATAATTTGTTGAGAGCCTTCATTTTAAGCACAGCTAAGGATCAAATATATTTCGGAATAATATAAATTTTACGTTGCTTTGTATTTTTCAAAAATATTTGCATTTTAATGTAGGAATACTTTTGAGAGTGAGACATACGCAACAAATTTTTTGTATAAATACTATTTTTGGTAAAAGTGATGACTATTATATCGATTCATTCTTGTTAATACTACACATAAACTCATATAACATTAATATTCTGTCTTATTAAATATTTTCACTACTGTTGTGCTTAATATTTTATATTTAGCTTTGGTTGACTTCCGTCCATAAACTAAAAATCGTGTTTTGAATTGATGAACATTTACTGTTAACACACGTCAATATATTTCATTTAAGAAATTATTTCCAAAACTCATCCTTATATTTAAGACTAACTCACAAAAATGTTTGAACTCATAATTATTATATGATTATATTCAATCAAATCAAAGGAAATTTATTTAACACTTATATCATACTCATCTGTCATAGAAATACAGTATTTTTTTATTTCTAATGCATTCCTTAATACATATCATTTACAGTTTATTCTGTACACTTAAGGCCCAACGATTTATTTTTTCCAAAAATCGGAGGCAATTTTTTGGGTACTTTTCGGGTTTTATAATAAAAATCCACAATGTTTACATAATTAATAATTGGAATAATTGTATTTCATATAACCATTAAAATAAAGGATTCGAAAATTAGCAATTCTAAGAAATAATGGTTTGTATATTAACATTTTTAGATTTAAAGATAAATTATCAAATTAAGATTGTTAATTATCAGGTTTTATCGGGTTAAACCCAAAATCGTTGGGCCTTATGTACACTGAAAAGTACTTTATTAATTAGTCTTATTATAATAGTCAATGAATATAGTCTTTAATAAAGTAGTAGTTTTTACTTAAAATCAAACAAAACTAAAACTGAGAGGTACGCGTACCACAATTTGGGAACCGCTGTTCTACAGTATACTTTATAACTTACACTGCATTTATCAATAGTTTGTTTTATTCGTGTTTTAAATATTAGTAATCTTTTGTTTTGAATTCTTGTCTCTTGTGTCGTCTGATTTTCTATTCTTTATGCTTGAATACAAATGTTTCCATTCCTTCGTAACAAAATAAAAAATATTTTTTAAGATTTAAGGACTGTTTTCGCTTCCTCTAAGCATTGACATCATTAAAAAAGACTTTAGGCCTCAAAATAGATATCTATGCAAATTAACTGCAAATGAAAAAAGTCTTTAATATCTATTTATCTTTGTTTTGTTATGCGATACTTACGATGTTATCGTTAGAGCAGAAAAGTTTAATGTAAACCAATATCAGTTTCATTTTACAAATCATTTTCCACTAATATTTTGATTATTTTTGTTTATTAAATAGGTTAAGACTAAGAGCAAGAGTTACTCAGAATAAGAATAAATGAATATTTTTTAGTTTAAAATATTTGATGAGATTTTCAAATAATTTTCAAATAAACATACGAAAGGCTAACGATTTAGTCTAAGAATATTTTTATTTAAAATTCTTTTAATGGCTTTTTGAATACAATTTACATTTTAAACTCACTCTTAAGGAATGTTTCCGTTTGAATGAACGTTTTTCATTGGAGATTTTATTGACTCTTTAAAATAATTTTAGAATTGCATAACTGACCCAACTTTTATATCTAGTGAAGAGCATAAGATAACTTGAGCTCAAACATTTCCGTATGTGCCGTCAGGAAGGATAAGCTCATTTTTAATTAGTTTTTTAATTGATCCAGTTCTTAGTAAACCATTTAGGCGTTTAAAACGTTTTGATTTGTTTCAATATTATAAACATAAACTGTTTGAATTAATATTAAATATTAATTAGAGTTTCATTTTTTCGATCATCACTTGAGAGGCTCGAGTCTCGTGAAATTCTTTTAGATAAATACAGAATATAATGGAAAGAGAATTTTCAATTATTAGCTATTAATAATAGTGTATTATGCTATTTAAAACTTGGTTTTGTATTTATTTCTATGAAATTATAAATTGTCAAAATTGATAAAAATTTCATTTCATTTTTGTTGAACTTCCATAAATAAACAATATTTTAACGCATTCTATTAGTTAATTAAAAAATTTCAGAATCTGTAATGTTTCAAAACATTTACTGCATCTCTAATTTTAAAAGCAATTTGTTTTCATTAAATAATCATAAAATCATTGGAGTTATAAAATCTCAAAACATTTACTTATAGCAAAAACTCTTATTTTTTATGTTTCTCAACTGTTGTGATTGACAGAATCCTTTATAAACAGGATAACAAAAAGAATTTAGTTTTTATTCTCTTCGAGAATAAAATACAAGTGAGAATCGATACTAACAGTCAAACGTAAAATGTGAAACTGATTTCGATTTCCTTACTTCTGATTTAGTTCTTTAACGGTTAATAACTTTATTTCTCATTGAATTAAAAGAATAATTTGATAGAAGAGCTGAATCGTAAGTCTGATAATCTCTTAGTTAGAGATAGAGTGGAAAAAGTCCTATAAGTAAGAATATTTCGCTAGTATTTTAGATATAAGTTAGTCTCAAACTATCGAAAAATTATTGAACAGTTGAAATGACGTCAGTTGTGTTCAATACACAGAAGTTGATGTAACGAATGTCTTCCAGCATCCCTTGCAATGCGTCTGCCCTAAACTCATTTCTCCCCGACTTCGTCGCATTTGTTAATAAATATTTTTGGAAACTGTTGATATCGCACTCTATCTCATCTTTAACGTGAGTAATAAATACTTTTCCTTCTTTTCTTAAAATTAAATCAAATCTATTTATTTATAATTGAATGCATTGTCCTTAATAAAAGTGGCGCTGAAATTAGGATCTTAATTGCAATATAAAGTTACAAAATGAAATGTTTTGCTTCTCACGAAAGAAGCTTTTATTTATTCTGTACTTTGCGCTAAGTTGTAAGCAAAATGTGGTTAATGCGCATTGTGAACCATTTGAACAATCAGATAAAGTAATTTACATGACATTTCTTTGTACTAATCTTCGCAAATCCTTTCTTATCTTTGAGTATATTCTGTTTATTTAACGCAATTAATTATACTCTCCAAAGTCTAAATATTATTTTAAAACCAATTCATTATCCTAAGAAGCATTCCGTAAAGTGTAAGCTTTAAGTTTAATTAAAGATAATTGTAATTTTGACTTAAATTACTTTATTTATAAGGAACTACTTCAAAGCTTTTCAATGTTTTATAGCTTTCACATTATAAATAGAATTTTGTTAATTAATGAATAAAGTTATAAGTTTTCACTTATTTAACTCGTAAGTATCCAAAGCTAAGTTATAACTTATAAGTTTATTGCTTTATTATAATATATCAAAATAGATGTTTATTAATAGTAAATATTTTTATAAATAAGAATTGAAAGTTACACAAATTAATATTTATACTAATTTTAAGTTAATTAATTGGCTTCACCTATAGCAGAATGCTTTAAATATTGAATCTGATTGAAAAATAAAAATCATTGAAAAGCTGATATGTTTAGCTAATATTCATATAAAAGAGAATAGCTCTGTGGGATTTAACAAATGCGAAAAATAAATCATTAGTGCAAAAATTTTAAATTCTTCATAAAACGAACTCGCTCTTAAAATAACTCTTTTCGTTTACCTGATGTGTCAATATCGTAAAAATACTAATTAGTAGCCTTCGAAATGTAATTTTATTAATGAAAATTCTGACACTTGAGTCTCACTTTATTAGATATGTGAAGACTTAAGAGCCAAGAGCAGCGTACAGCGGGGCTATCAATTCACAATTTTGTTTTAAGGGCTAATAATTGCTTAATTTGTATAAAAGATTTCAATATAATTTGTCTTGTATTTTACGACTTATGATTTAATAAAATTTATGTAAATTTTACTTTTAGACCATTTACTCTGCATTTACTGTACTTGAATTGAATGCACTGCAAATTATCAAATATTAATTTCCTAATAAGTAATTTTAGCATTAATTTGGGTGGCTCTGAAATAAGTTATTTGAATCATGAGCCCAAAATAGCCGCCTTATAAATCACTTTAAATTTATTATATCGTTATTTGGTTTTTTTTGCCATTTATGTCCAAAAACATGACTATTGTTGAGAAAATAATTCCATCGTACAGAATGAGGCAGAGAGTTCATTTTTATTTATATTGGCAATCATTTCTGATAAGTCTAGAGTAGTAAAATTTATTCAATTTTTTAAAAAGCAATAAATTAATTAATAAATTTATTAAAAATTCAATAAATCTATTGATTGTATTTAATGATGTAAAATATTAAGAATCTGTGTTATCATATAAAACACGAGGTTTTCCTAAGTCGAAAATGTTATATTTACCGTAATTAAGCACTAAAATATGAGATTATTGCAAATTTTATAAAATAGTTTAGTATTATATTCTATTGTGGTAATAGTAATTTTTGAAAATTTTTATTTGCTAAGCGATTGCTATCCTTTGTGTGAATTATTACTTTCTCTACATGCTCTACTGCTAACATTAGTGACGTTTTTTAATTTTATTCAAGAAAGTTATATCGAATAGACCAAAAAATTTAATTTAAAAGCTATATTATTTAAGAGCCAATAAAATGATTAGACCAATAATTAGACCAATTATGAAAATTTTGAGCCTTCTTTTAAGAATTGTTCATTGTTATTAGTGCCGTTACAAGAATTTTCAGTTTGCCATAGGAAAATCCAAGATATAGTAATATTTTAAATTGCTACAGACCTACATTTAAAAGTTCAAAAAAATTTGAGGACTGTAGCCCCCTGCCCACCCTTAGTTGCTACTGTGCTAATAATAAAAAACATTAATCATTAAAAATTTATTTTAAGATAAGTAAAGAACTGGCAAAGACTATATTCTCATATTTGTACTGTAATACTGTACAGCACAAACATTTTCATTCAAAACTAATGAGTAAATTATTTATTTAATGACTATTGTAATGATAATGTTTTGATTTGGATCAAAACCAGCAAACTTTTATAAAGACAATTACAGTAAAGTGTAATAATGAAACTGCACTTTTACTTATACTGAAATAGGTTAATATTGAATTTCTGATTAAAAGTTTTTTCTGCTTTATTATTGTATATACAAAAGGTGCTGAAATCATTAGGCCTAACGAGCAATTTTTGGGATATTATAAAGTCTTGAGAACATTAGCTTTTAAGTTAATAAATGAAAATTTCGATGTTGAAGACACTTAATTTCATTCATTCTAATAATAATCTATATTATTTAAAAAATCGCGCCAGTCTGTGTGTGTGTGTGTCTGTAATTCCGCAATAACGTAATAAAATTTTTTACAACAATACTATTTAGAATTTAGTTTAGAAAATTTTTCAAAAAAAGTTAAATGCACTGTAAAAGCTATAACAATGCTTTTATTACTATATATACGGGCTTAAACACTCAAATTGAAAGTTCATTATCTACAGCTTAAAATATATAGTGAATTAACACAATTTAAAAATTTAGAATTTGCTTGAAATTAAAAAGTTGCTTAACAACTGGACCCAAACCTAAGAGCCTGAGCCTTTGCAGCAAGACCTATATTCTGTGACTAAGTTTTTCGTATACTACTGTGTTATATCAGAGTGATATATTAATTCATTAAGTTACGAAGCAACGTGAGTCGTTAGTTGTTTTTTAAACAAATGTTATGTATAAAAACAAATGCAATGATTTAAATATATATTGTTAGAGTGTTTTTTACAATTTATATATTATTTTTTCCTGCCGTCGCATTCGCGACCGTACTCCGAGAATTACTTCCAGTAAACAGTAAATAACTCTAGAAATTAAAATTCTGTTGATTTTAATTTTTAAACCTTTTGTTCATCTGCATGTACTGTACGGTACACATGCGCATTGAGTGAAACGGATCTACAAACACACTTATGCTTTGAAATTAGTTATAAAGAAATTTACAATATTTGGTTACACGTTAAAATAAAGAAGTGCAATATGTGTCTCAATGCCAGTTTTCTCAAAACACAACTCATCCCAAGGAAACTTTGGTCTTCCTTTGATTTAAAATAAATGAGAAAAGATACATTAGTACGCCTATCAAAATGGTTAAAACATTAGTTTTTTTCTAAAGATTAAGACAAATGGAACAAAATTAGGCCATAGTGAAAATCCTCCCACTTATTGTTGAGTCTCGCGCTCATTTTCTATGTGTTCTAAGCACAGCGTGAGAATATAAATATCTGTATAATGCAATAATGCAAATATGTTTATTTTATTTGTTCATCGTTTTAAATTCTTTAATATTACTTAATCTTAATTTATGTAAGGTTAGGTTAGGTAATAATAGGTTGCGCGTTACAACAATACCTCCGGTATACTATAGAACACCCCTAAAATGGTCTAATTTATAAAATGACCCGATTTAATCACAAAAAAACATTAAAAATCAATTCTAAAGTTATATCGCTTTCTACATCACAATTAGTACAGGTAATAGTTTCACAAATGGAATTAGAGTTTAAATTTTTAGCTGAAAATAAGCTTGAATAAGTAATTAACGTTCAACTCGAGAATTTAAGTCTGTTACGATCTATAGGTTTTTACCATTTATTTCATTAATAAAATCTATGAAAAACATTTTTGCTTTCAATTTAATAGAAATATGATTTTGAAAAAAATTATGAATTATATAAATCACACACTTAATTTAGGCGTAATTTATCATTTTCAATGTAATTTACGCGTGTAAATTACGTAACTTACACTGGCACAGCGTTATGTATAAGCAATGATTGCAGAAAATAGTTATAAAAGTAAAGACTATTAAAAAAATAATTATTAGAATAATATATAATTTATGTTAATGTATACGCGAGAAATTTGAGATATTTATGTTTACTACAGTATATGTGTATATTAATAAGTGTTCTACTTATGTGGTATGTCTTGTACTCAATCAACATAAAATATTGAAGGAATGTTTGCTTCCTTTATGAACTTGAAATTCATTGAAATACCATTTCTCAGCATTAAAATAGCTGTAGTTATGAGAACTCAATCAGATTTCAATTATTAGAAATTCTTTGAATTTTATTGCACTGGTATTGCTCCAAAACCTTTTCAATCGAAAGTTATTCGTTAAACTATACAATGCATTATTTTTTAATATCGATTTCCTGTTTTATGACAGAATTTGATTAGTCTTAAGAATCAGTTATACAAAGGCTTTTATGTGGGATTGAATTTAATTTTTAAAGCTTAACGCTAAACGGATTTATGACTGAAAAGTGGATCAAAAATAATCATTTTACCGGTATTTTTATTTCTTTATCCGAAGGGTAAACGCAAAATGAAATCGAATTTTGAGAAATTAAATGATTCTTTGAAATGAATTATATCGGTAATAAAATTTGTCAATATAATTAAAGGCTAGAGTGAGGAATGTCGTCAGTGTTGTTAAATCTCTCTTTATTTGATCTTTATTTTGATCTTTTGCATTATTTTGGTTAAGAACTAGCCGCTCCCGTTGCTTCGCTAATTAATAAATTAAATATATAAAAACATAAAATATTTAACTCTTAACCCGTGGAATTTATGAAATTTTATCAAATATACGAAAAATGCTCAGGCTCTTAGGTTTTTGAGCTTATTGAGATTATCTATCCGAGTTGGTCCCGTTGCTAAGCAACTTTTTGATTTTAATTACATATTTTTAAATTTTTAAATTGTGTCATTTGATTACATATTATAGGCTTGAGATAATGAGTTTTAATTTTAGGTTTTAAGACGGTATAAATAGTAATAAAAGCATTAATAGTAATAACCTTTATAGTGCATTTGGCATTTTTTGAAAAACATTTATAAAACTGTGTAAATAGTATTATTGTTAAAAAATTTTATTATATTATTGCAGAATTACAAACACACAGACTGACACATTTTTTATGTTTGGACATTATGTTACATTTTCTTATTGTTCCTGATAAAAATTTAATTTTTTTGGAATTTTTTATGGTAATAGTGTTTGGTGAGTTATAATGAATAGTGGTGTTTTGGGCGCCCTGGAGGGGGAGGGAGCGGCTGTAGGTGGCCAAAGAGGAATCGGTTTTTATTTTTTATCTTAGGAAAGGGTGATCCGAATTCGATGCGGTTTTGACTCTTTGGCGTATTTTGGGTAGGGATATGCTGTAAAAAATCCTCAAAAAACTCCAAGGTCATTTAGGGGTAACTTTCACTTTTGCTCGGACAAAAAAACGCTCGTAACTTTTGAAAATGGGGTGCGTATGTCTATAGCGTGATTTAGGCGATTGTAGCTCAGGCCACCCCGGATCACGTGGTAACTCAGAATATGAAGTGCCCCTAAGAATAACGACTTTTTGAATTTCAAATTTCGTCCATAGACTTAACATGGGAAAATTTGAAAATTTTAAAAAAATCAACCAGAAGGGTTACGAGCTTGAAATTTTGTATGTATATGAAGGTTAATGAGTAGTATATACTCATGTTTTTTTCAAGGTCATTCAAGGTAATCTTTTATACTTTATTTTACAAAAACTATTTTTTATGTATTTAATTACGAAATTTTATAATTAAACTTTAATTGGAGTGTAAAGCACGTGCAATAATTGAGATTCAATAGTGATACCTATAGCACGTGAACATATGCAATATTATTGCTTTATTTGAGTAATGGCTTAATTACTATTTATATAATACATATAATAGAAATTCATTTATAATTAGGTTTCGTGGGCGGCAGCGGTAGCCGCCAAGGGCAATCTTATGTAAAATAAGAAGAAAACTGACTCTATATAAAGTAATACTATTTTCGTATACTATAGCATTATTGCGCGTGCTTTGCATTGTACACGTTTTCTCCATAGACTCTTAACAATAAACTCAAAATCTATGTTAAGATAATGTCCCAAACGAAGTAGCATTAAATGCCACGCCATACTTGTTAATAATATAGATTATCATTTGCCTAACCCTAACATAAAATGATTACAAAAAGAGAATTGGCCAGAGATTGAACAAGATTCCTGAATATTGCTTAATTAAGCTTACAGTAACTTTGCTTTAGATGTATATTCAACTATTTATTTATTTATAAAACAATAAATTCATATTTATTTGAATTACGGATGTCTGTCACTCAAAATTAAACGTGTTTTGCCTAAAGCATGAAGGTTTCAAACAAAAGGTGTTTATTAGGGGCAGTACTTTTGCATACAATACTACTTAATATCAACACTTTTGTTTTAAAATCCAGTAATAACTTTTTATTGGCTTAAAAGGTAAACAAATACGTATGTTTTCCATAAATATAAAAAAAATTGAGAGAGAGAGAGAGAGAAGTTATTCTCTTTCCGCTAACAAATTCAGATTATACAGCAATAGGTACAGAATTGGTATTCAAATTCTCACATTTGGATTGAATAAACAATATGCTCAAATGGCTTTCTTTTTTTCCAAAGCACTGTCACTCAATTGAATCTACATTTTAGTATAACGCCGGACAGATGTCAATTTAAATGCAGCCAACGTTAAAGTGAACTGAGAAAAACACTTTACTTTTTCGTGACAAAAATTTTTGAAATATTCGTAAGATTGAAAACTTTAAAATTATTAAATTAAATAAATAGGTGTTTACCAAAAGTAGTTCAATATTGAATTAGATTTTTTAACACTTTCTAACTTCAAATACAATTATAAAATAATTGTCTTAAACTCGATTTAACACAACCTTTTCAGACACTTTCATTTTATATAAAACAAATTTCAATTTATATTTAACTCAAATTAGCAAAAATCCCATTTCCTTCACATTCCCACTAAAAAACTTATTCTCATTTCCCATACATTTATAGAGATTTCATTCCCGTTTCCTATCACTCCTGTAGTTCAGATATTTTCAAATAGACAAATATTTTTATAATCTTATATTCAGATCCTTTGCTTTTATTGATTTTCAAATCAGGTTATCCTTTGAAAGCTTTCTTTTATGAATAAAATGCGATTTTAGTATAGTAGCGGAAAATGGAATTTGTTTCAAATCATTAGAATATGTGAACAGTTAGAAATCATATTTTAAAAAACGATATAATATTATAGAAATTTTCGGGTTGGTTTGGGTCTCAAAAGTATGAACTAGTTGCAGCTTTATTACAAACATAGTTGTCCTTAAAACTAGTTCCCAATTCGCTATATAAACCCATATTTTCTTCATTCAATTGTCAGTCTCTGCTTTGCTTTTATAGCGAGCACTTCTCTCTTAATATGTGTTTATTATAATTATTGTTATTTTGAGTGAATAAATAAATGCTTTAACTAGTGAACCAATGTCTACATTCATTTCAAAGTAGTGCTGTGCTCTCACACGCAAACGGCACGCTTCAATATATCAAATTAAAGCTTATATTTATAGCTTTAAATTGATATACAATTTGTTTACATGAAAATGTCGACCATCGTCCTAAACCTTTTAGGACGTAATGACTATGACAGACTCCTTTCCAACTAAGCTAAAGTAATGGAATGTTTAGAAAGACTAATCGGCTCGAAACCATATAAATAGGCTTAAGGATCTAATCGATAGTATAGTACTCATCAAAAGAAATAGGAATATGAAAAAACTTTGGAGCCACGCCCACCCCTTCATGAGATACGCCCACTTTTGTAAATTTATATTGATTATTGATTCTGAGTGGACTGAGTTTATTAAAAATCACATGATACGTTAAATCGCTAGTACATGACAAGACAATTTAAATGGTGAAATAATTGTCAATCTATTCCTTCCGGTTCAAAAATGATTTCAATTTTTGTTAAAACTATGGTGTGTCAGCCATTTCTTACTACCAAATCAGAATCAGATAAGATTTAACAAAAGACAAAGTAATAAAATTTATGTACTGTACTTTGAAAACTTAGTGTTAAATTACCCAAAAATATTAAAATGAACTCAGATTGTAATAAAAAAATAAGGTTTGAGACTTATTTATCATCAGACCACTAAGATTTATGAAAAGAGTGAGCACAAATATTGAAGAGCTTTGGAAAGTTAGAAATGAGACCAGTGTAAACTTTTAATGGTCAAGATAGTTAACGGTCACTTATCATGAATATAAAGTTGTCGATTATTAGCTAAAAGACAGGGTCATCAAATGGAAAATGTTATACACTTCAAAACATAATAGTTTTAAAGATATTAAAAATAAAAAATGAGTAACATTTGGGTATCAATGCTCTGTATCTGTTTATGTTATAATAAAATTTAAAAGATATAATGACCAAAACAGACTAAATCTGAAATAACAAAATTAAGACAGTTTGTGCGTGAATCCGATAAGCACTTTGATCAGCATGTTAAGGGTCTCGACTACATCAACATTTTCTGAAAATCAAAAAGTATACCTTGATCCCCTTTGTTTTTTAAACATAACTGTATGTTTGCATCAAACAATTCAATTTTTGTTGTTTTTTGGAAAATAATATTTTACAAAATTTGACTGAAAATAATTTTAAAACTCATTTCTTAACAAATTCTCTTAAAAACCGATGAGTATACGCATCTCCAGGATATTTTTGGGAAAAGCTAACATTTTAAAAAAAATTTTAATATTAAAATTTATTATATTTATTATTAAGAAAATTTGTTAAGAAAAATTATTTTCGACAAAATCTACAAATAAGAAAAACGGAAAAAAATATTAAATAAATATTTGAGTCATAATAAATAAATATATTTCCGGACTCTACTTATTACTAATGAGTCGAAACGACCTC
This sequence comes from Nanhermannia elegantula, assembly GCA_034699485.1. Classification (NCBI taxonomy): domain Eukaryota; kingdom Metazoa; phylum Arthropoda; class Arachnida; order Sarcoptiformes; family Nanhermanniidae; genus Nanhermannia; species Nanhermannia elegantula. The sequence continues at coordinate 31,282 of JAQGCH010000146.1, forward strand.
CTTTTAGCGCTACTGTACAGTACGCACAAGACTCGCATTAATCTTA
>JAQGCH010000147.1:0-31288 GCA_034699485.1 Nanhermannia elegantula
GTTGACAAGATTTATGACGGTCTAAACGACAATGAAAATAGAGTCGTAAATTTTCCGAGCAGTTTACCAATAATACATTGCTTATATTTCGCACTAAATTCATGTTTTGTTAATGTAATCATTATCTATTCGTTTAATATACTAAACGTAAAATATGTTCATTATATCCAACTCATAAAAATAGTTACTTTCATCTCTTTTTTTATTAACAAACATAATAACAAGAGATTTTCGATAAAAGTAATGCCAATATATTTGAGTTCAGTAGACTTTTATGCTGCACTTTTTCATATGTTTGAATTTTCTTTTATATTTGAGATTATTCTGAAATTAAATCCTCATACCTTACTAGAAGGCATTTATTGGAATTTTTTCTCTTCAGTGAATTCATCTGAACGAAGGAAACGAGATTATACTTGATTGCAATCTTTTAATAGTACTTTTACTAACATATCAACATATAGTATATCATATCTCTTCAAATATAGTAATATTAAGTTTTCAAATTAATGTTGTTATAGCTATACTTTATTTTGTAAATATATATTAAAATTAAATAAATTTATCATAGGATGCAATTTATGTGGATATACAAATAGGTGGCATGTGTTGCATATATTTGTCATTTTTTGTAAAAAAAAGTTAATTTATTCTCAATAAATGCTTAATTATGACGCTTGATTACTATTTAATATTCATTCTAATTGAACTTTTATTGGAAAATAGCTTTAATTAATAGATTTAGAGCCTTTTGTATCTTAAGTTAAGACTAGATGTTAAAAGTTTATAGAAGATTAAGCACAAGTGGAACTCAATGCTTGTTATTATTGACTGCATTTGTGAATTGCTTTTGATTATAAATCAAGATAAGATTGAAAGCAATTTAGCTTGAAATCAGTTTTATTGCTTTTACATAATACAGTTATTGAGACATCAATATAAGCTACATATTAGTTAATCATTCTTATGTAAAAGTTTGCTATTGGCTCAGATCAGAACATCAAACTTGAAATATAATACTCGGCTTTTCTTACTTTACTTTCTTTTCATAAATTAATTCTCTATATTGTGTATGTTTTTAGGAGAAAAAATGAAATATGTTCTGTATTTTTTAAACTTTTTCAATGGATACACAACTTACAAATAAAGTCAATATTAAGGTATATATAAGTTGAAAGCTTAGGCCACAGCTGTTATAGAACTGTGAAAGAAAGTGTTATTGATTGCATGAAATGAACATAGAAAACATTCAAAGAGCCCACTTTTTAAAAGGCTTAGAAAAATGTCATTTATTTACCTTGTTTTGGACAAATGGGTGGCACAATATTTAATCCTTTTTCTAATACTAATTTTGTATCGAAATGAAAATAAAATAATTTAAGCGAAAAATTTTGTGCTTCAAATATTGAGAAATAGAGAGAATTTGTTAAATGTTGAGCTTTGAATGACACTCAGTTTTTAGTTTTATAAATGCGTTTGCAATTTAATTTAGGTTGCTGCCACCCACAATGTCACTTCCTTACAAGGCTTCAATGACTTATGGCAAGCATGAACCCAACTAAGGACGTGCGCTACTGATTATTTTATACAAATAGAGCTTTATTTCATTTAACACTTTTGCTGGAATCAGCTTTTGTGAGCCATTATATGAGTTGTCAATTTATGTTCAGCTAATTGGGTAATTACTGAACGCCAAAATTAATTAGTTTTTCTGCAAAACTTGCATTTATGTTATACAAGTGTTATATTAGACTATACAATGACTTTTGGTGGAGGCAACTGAGGGCGCAAGAAAAAAGCTAAAAAGTCCATTATCTAGTGATTGGTGACAAGCATTATCACTTATTCTAAGTTTACTCATGGTTAAGATTGAAGCCCTTTTCGGCTTGCGTTGCATCGCACACATTGATTATATGTATACCGTAAGCTATTATGGGAGAGCACATATGGAGAGATGATATTTGAAGAAAACAATTTCTATCATAACCTCCACAGTACAGTACATGCGGTTTCTAAGTTGAAAAGCTGAAGCACTTATGGTTTAAACTCAACCTATTGTTTTACTCCCACAACATTGGACTCTGAGATTATATATACTTTAGAATTGCTCTCAACTTAATGGATAGTCATTTTTCTCCATAATCTTTACTTATTTATCCATTTATTTTCATGATTTTAATTTTTATTTTATTATATTTCTTAAACAAATTGATAGAATATAAGACTGTACGACAGTACTTAATCTCAATTGATTTTAAGTTCTTAAAAAATGATTGGATTATGTTTTGAAAAATCTGACTCATAATTAAAACTAAGTCTTAGTGACTGTACTCAACATTTTAATGGCAAAGTGTGCGAAATGAATGTCATTGACATAAATTCATTGTTTCGATTGCACGTTAACGTTAACGACTTACTTGTCAGTAAAATTTTTTCGAAATGCATTTGTTATAAAAGTCACGTATTGAAGGAATGCGCGCCCAATGCTTTCATACATAGAGTACACCAAACAGCTAATGCATTGCAGAATTCATGCATTTCTGAAATTCGTTTCAATTGGTTCTACTCTTCAATTATCAATAAAATGTGTCTATAATTTTCGTCTCAAAATACTTTTATATCGAGTATTAAGTTAAATAAAAGACATGAAAGTTATGCTTTTTTCGATTTATTTGGTCTTCTAATCCCCTCATAAGCATCCTTAACAAAAAATAAAAAACTAGAAACCAGAAAAGCATGAGAGCATAACATGCAATTTTAAGAGACTTTTATTACTTTTCACTTTTGCTGTGAAAAAATCTCAACTAAAATCTGCTTCTATTGTAAGCTAATATTGCAAAGAATAAGTAATTGTTATTGACATAAAGGAAATCCACTCCTTTTTGGGCAATAAGAGCATAAATAATAGTGAATACAAACGATCACAAATTTGAAATTATTCAAAAAAATGAAAAGTAATGGTTTTGCAAGTATTAGAGCCTTTGACCTGATTGTCATTCCAGCAAAATTGTAACAAATGGTGTGCAAAGCAATTCTTAAGCATTGCATTTATAAACCGATATATTGGAAATATAAATGAAAGGCAAGCACTACTGTATTGTGTGTCAAATCAGAGCATAGTATGTATTGTTGTTATATTGATATGATTTATAGTTCAATGAATATTTCATTATTTGCTCTTATTATTATCATTCGTTACTGTCGTACTGTCGCGACTATAAGATTGGGTTATTTTGCAGAACTTTATTGTGTACATACTGTATACCAGTATCATAAAAGAGAGGCAAAACGCAATCGTTTTGATGAATAAGATGTGTGCCTAAAAATGATAAAAGACAGAGCAAACATGCATACCAAACATTTTATTCGACTGTAAAGAAGGAGAAGCCATTAATCAATCAAAATGACGCATATCTGATGGATTGCTATACAACGCTATACAACTTCATGTTGTCTCAAAATGTTTTTTCCTGACTCACTGTTAAAATAGCTGAATAGCATTCATTTGAGCCACTTATGAAAACCAGTACCGAATTATTTGATTTTATATAGTTTCAGACATAAGCAATGGTGGTGTGGACCCCCTTCTCAAGGCTCATAAAAGTTGCTGGTGTCTTAGTACTCCACTTAGTACTCTTCCTCTTAGGAAATTTTGGATCAAAATATATAGTTTCTTATGTTTAGTCAGTACTAATATTAATGTAAGATTTTACATAACTTTTTATTAATTTCTTACAAAACTGACAATTATTAAATAATTATTTAAAAAACTAAAAACCAATGAGTTTTTACCCCTTCCCTTGAAATTTCAAAGTTTTCAAATATACCCCACCTCCTGGAGGTTCATCATTTTGGATAACTTGTTTGTCTCGTAAGTCTCTACCCATTGAAATGATTTCTAAATTAACAAAAGCGAGTCTTTTGATTAAAATCCGAATATATTCAATTAGAGCGGGACAATGCCCACAATATTAGAGTTTACATAATTACAATCATAGAAGATCAAGGGGTGGGGCGAAACTCATATGTTTTTAGCACAACGTTTTTAAAAAATATAAAATTCATTGTTTTATTATTGAGTATCTTTTAGAGATAAAATTCATCTTTTATAATATCACTTTTACTTTTTGTATCTTTCAAAAAAGTCAAATGTGAGCCAAACAAATGGTATGATTTTTGTAATTTCGAAAATGTACACAAAAGCATTGATTGTCACAATGTATAAAACTTATAAAAAATAATATTTATTTGTAGGCATATTGTAGTAAATGCTGAAAAACAAAAATGTTTGTTTTAATATAAATTCTTATTTTACCACTTTTAATTTAAAAATTAATAATTTATAAAAAAACATTTATTTCTAGACAGATAAATAGCATCTTTTCATGTTCTGTACAGTATTGGAGTTGAATTAATTTACAGGCAATCAAATAGTGTTTTCAATTGTTGTCTTTAATAGTCTTATACAGGCATTAAACCTATTCTATGGTAGCTTTTCGTTTAATTAAACAAAATATTCAGCTCATGTTTATAAGTATTCCCTGAATAATGACAGACAGATTGATTGAATTTCTCAAGAAATAAATGATTTGGTTTTGTCTCATTAAAATTCTTGCTGATGTTAACAACAAGTCCTATTTAAATGAAATACTAGTATTTGAAATCGCATTGCATTCTACTCTTTATAACGTTTGCTTCAATAACGATTCAAAGATGAATTCAGGCTGTATTAAAAAAAGGAGAATTCATTTTACGTTCTATTGAATTTTGCCAGCAATGCATACATATATCACAGAGTTTAAAGTGAAATTACATAGTAGTACAGTTGTATTGTAACTGTATTTTATTATTGGTAAATTGCACCAGATTATCTTGTTTTGTGTATTTTTTTAATCTTTTAATTTTTCAAGTATTTTAGTTTTTCAATCGCGAATTCATTTGTATTAAATATTTTCATATAATCTTTTATTTTTAATTAAATTTTTTAATACTTTCTATTGGAAAATTATCATATTGTATATTATGGTATTGGTATATACATTTCAATACTAGTAAATGTAGTTATTTTAAACTGTCACATATAAAAGTTTACTATAAAATAATTACTTAGTTTTTGTCCAAATATAATTCAGAATTGAAAATATTTCAAATGCAAATGAGTCAATGGATATTTGCAAGTTATTTGCGAAAAATCTAATATCTCACTTTTCAAGCGTACGATTCGTCTGTTTTTTATATAAAAAAAATTTACATTCAACTATGCTGTATAGTACTGGTATAGTATACTAAAGTTGCTGCACATCTTCTTTTTTTTAATTTCAAAACCGTGTTTTTCCTTAAGAACTAAAAGATAAAAATCTGTTTAGTTTTTTATTTTACTGTCCCTTTATTTTTATTATAAAAAAGCAAAACTTTTGTAAAATTATTATAAATTGTTATATTAGTAATAATCACTTTATAATTCAAGGACATGTATTATAATCTCTTATGAATTATTTTGTATTTTAACAAAATTTCACGAAAACAAATTTTAATTTTAAATTAATTGAACATAATTAAAGACATTGAAATAAAAAATCATTTAAGAGCTTACAAATAGATGCTATAAACTATTTAATATTGTGTCAAATTTGAAGCATTATATGTCGAGCAGAAGAGCTATCATTTTTAATTTAACAGAAAACAGCGTCAATCAAATAAGAGGATCACTCATATGTATCAAAAGGAAATCATATTTAATTGGGTGAACAAGTCCTGGAAATCTCATACTGTCTTTCAATTAACTATATTAGAGTTTACTTTATCTGATATATTATATGAGTGATGAGTAGTGTTTTTACACCAAATTTTACACCAAAATAGAGTTCTCTTTTTGTGTGCTAAATATCAATGAAATTCAATTATTAATAATTCAATTGATAAACATTATTGTTATATTGTTTTTAAAATTAATAAATATGATAGCGATCAACAGAATTTTTGCTTAAAATCTCAAAAATGCATTAATTAAAAAATAATAATAGAGTTTTTGCTTAATTTTGGTTTAATTTTATAATATATCTAAAAATATTAGTCTATTTTATACTCAAAATTTTTAGTATAAAAATCGAAAGTAACAATTATGAAAATTAAAATTTGTTAATTTTTACATTACCTTAAAATATTTTAGTAATACTTTCTATTTAAAAAAGTTCTTAAAAGATTATTTATATAAAATTTTTCTCACTAGTATTTATGCAATTCAAACATTTTATGTGTAGTTAAGAAATTCTAAACACTCTTCATATAAATCTCAGCGGGATTTTGTTCATATTTTTTTAATTAGAAAAAATCTATTGCCATGACTTTATATTTGATTCTCTTTATTAATGAATTGTTTTCTTTCAGAGCAAATAATATAATATTTTAAATTTAATTGAAGAAAAGTAAAACTAATGAAATCCCAAATCTCTTTCATCCTTTTCTGTATAATTGGTATAATATTATACAATTTCCTGCATTTCAAGAAACAAAAGCCATTATATTATATTAAAATACTTGAGTTTTTTATTTTTGAAGACATTTCCTATTTAGCAATTTTTTTTACAAAAATAAGGTAAAGGTATTTTCATTGGCTGAAGCGGACAAACGAACGCTACTATTTAAATAAATAAGAGATACAATTAGCACACAATTTAACTTTCGTTAAATGCTCGGAACTCGAGTTCCTTTGAAAGGTAAGCGTGGAGAGCAGCGATCGGCAACCTATTAAGCCGAAAGGTCCACAAAAAACTCAACTTTTGCCGACGAAGAGCAAAAATTATATAAAAAATTAGTTTAAAGTGATTTTTTTGCAACTGAAATATATTTAGTTTACAGAACTACTGATGATTGATAGCGCTTTTTAGCAATGCTTTCAAAAAGTAATCATTCATCCAATTATTTGTAATATCAATAAATACTTGAATTATTGTCAATAGTGTTGAGTTGAGTACAACTTGTTTATTACCATTTGAATCACTTTTGCATCCATTGAGTGATTAACTGTGAAAAATGCATACATGCGCAAGGTACGGGTTTGCCTAGGGTGTACCCCCCCCCCCCCCAAGATTTTCAGAGCAGGATTTATAAATTACAAAAATTTCAGTCGGAGTCAGTAGAGTACAGATTCCGTACTACAACTTTATCATCGCGTGCTTTGCAAAACATTATTTTACCATTAGTTTAAACCATTTTTGCCGAATTGATTCACATATCTGCAAAGCAATTCAGGTTTTATTGAAATCAACATTTGCTAATTATTTTGATCACAACTTATAAAATTTAAAAATACTTTAACATAATGCGTATAACAGATGCTCATCTATATTATTTTTTCCTTACAGTTTATGTAAAAGTTTTAACAGTTTTTAAGTTTAATAATAAATAAAATGAAAAATAAGCATTAATTAAAATTTTTAAGAAATAGGTAGGCATGCAAAATTATATAAAAAAATAGGCATTTGCCTTGGCACCTATGCAAATAGGCAAAAGTTCTAACTCTGGTAATGTTAAATAAACTTAAAAACTCATTTTTAAGCGCCATGGAAATTGAAATTGTTGTCCCTTTTTATGTGAATTATCTATTTTATTAGATTTTATTACAATTCTTTCTAATTCATAATATGCTTATTTAAATATTATGTATATTTAAATACCTATATTTATTATATTTTGTATCTGTATTAATAAAATGCAGATAATTTCGTTCGTTTAGTTTTTGAAAAGAGAATATTGAATTGAGATGCGATTTGTCTGCAGTTATATAGAAGTACGCATAACATCAATCATTGTTGTAATTTTTCATTAATATCAATAATTGTCATTGTTTTCAAATCATTTATTTATTCTTTTATAAAATCCATGATAAAGATCCATGAGTTGAGAGAAAGCGCTCTGTTTATTATAATTAAATAAATAGTTTTTCATATTTTCTATTTATCTTTTGTTAAGTTATGTTTTTGAGCTTTTTTCGATACTTCAAAAATATCTTATTTTCGATTAATAAAAGCTGACAAATAGGCGTTTCGAAGCACAGGAACGGCAAAAGGCATGATTCCCAACGCGTTTCGGAAAAGGGCATGAATTGGATGAATCACTTATGGAATCAGTGGTTCACTTATGGGAATTAATACCAACAGAATAAAAATTGTGGAATGGAAGTGAATATATATAAATGTGAAATTTAATTTTAAGTATATACTGTAGTTATGCGAACGCTCTATATTATGAAGCATAGAGTCCTCTGTATTGCGTTCTATTGGAGTAATGTTTATGATCTCATTTTGGGCAAACATTGGAATTCCCCCTAAAAATTGTGATGACTTTCTCGAGGGAAGTCAAGAAAAGGCAAACACTTTTGTGTATTGATATTAACTCTGAGGAAATTTAGTAGAACAGGCTTATGAACAGAGCTAACACTTAATCACATTTGCATTGTAAATGTATTCCTAATTTTACTCAAAGCTAAAGCTTATGAGACTAAAGAGGTGGCATTTTGAGCGACATTATTATATTTGCATCTGTGAACTCATCATCTCTCCTCTAAGTACGGTTACCATGAAAATTGTGGGTAAATGAGAGCGTATATACTGACTTATCAAATACAGTATGTACTAAATTTAATTTGTACCCAAGTATTAAGAAAATGTAACACAACTCAATCAACATTATTACTTTATATGTGTCTCGGATACAATAGTTGCAAAAATGCTCATTCCTTAGAAAATGGGTTCACATCACTCCATAAGTGAGTCGTTTTCATACCACTGTATATTTTGTCAAAATAGTAATCATAATAAAAAATAGTGTAAGTTTCGAATAACACTTACTTAGAAACTATTGAGTAAGTTTATGATAGACTATAGAGTTGTGTAGTATTTGTATCTTTAACTATTGGCTTATAATTAACTTTTTCTACAATCAATGTCCTACTCTTGTGAATTGCAATAGAAGTTATGCCATATTCGTGCCAAAGCTCTTTTGTTTGCATAAGTCTTCAAATTAACGTCTAATAGTCTCGCATTTCATTAGAATATAGATTAACAGTTTCTCGAGTCAAACATTGAAACAAGAAATGCTCTCAACTTAAATGAGTTCAGCACTCCAAACACCAATACTGTATTGTACTGTACTCTGTCATACTCTAAGATACAATATTACAGTTCTAATAATACCATTCATCTCATAAGTCAATCAGTTAGTGGTACTGTAATGTCTGCATTTGACTCTAAGTTTAACTGAACGCCACTTTCTTTGCCAACATTTTTCAGAAAATAACTAAAAAATATTTGGCTTTAGTTATACACTCTTTTGAAGCTAAATCTTCTCAAAAAGAAATAAATATTTTTTCTTATAAACATTACTTGTATTTGTAATAATAGAATTATTGATAGGTATTATAAAAAATAACAAAAACTGGTAATCGGAGAATACAATACGTTTTTTCATTATCTTTACAAATCCTTCCAAATCCTATTTCTTAAATAATTGCTTTTCTTAAGTTCTAAAAACTAATTAGCAGTAAATTTATTTTAAAGTCTTTCGACTACTTGTCTGCTTGATTTACATAAAGATTATGTTTGATCGCAATGTACTGACTCATCGAAAGTTATCAAAAATACTGTGTATGTGTAGTAAGTGTTAGTAATGTTAAATCATTTTATTTAACAAACTATGAATTGCAGACTTTTTCAATTAATGAAAAGCAATTATTTGTCAACTCCGACTACAGTCAAGTTTTTTACAGTGAGATTATATTTAATTGTAAAGAAATCTAAAATCAAACTATTATTTGATGTTTATTTTTAATTATAAAAAATAAGGTTTAAAATTATAAATATATTTATAATGATTATAACTAGTGTTGTTTCCGTTTCAAGTTTTTTCATTCCGTTCCTATTCCGTTCTTAATAGAATTTTAATGCCGTTTTGTTCTGATTTGGTTCGATTTTTGGATTTTTTTCTAATCCCAATTCTATTGTCAAGTTTTGTTGTAAACATACAAACATTACTTTATTGAATTAAGAGAAATTTAAGAAAGCATTTGCATATACAAATGTATTAATGATAATGAGAAATAACTGTATTCAAAATTTAGTACTAGTAATAGCATTTAGGAATTTAGAGTTATTTTTGTAAAATACACTCATTTTTCTATGACTTAGGGTTTGGGTTGTTTACGTTCTTTATTTTATTCCACTCCGTTCCTATTCCGTTCTGTTAAAAAAAATTTCAATCCTTTCCGTTCTGTTAAAAAAAATTTCAATCCTTTCCGTTCCTATTCCATTCTTTTGGGCAATTTTAATGCCGTTCCAGTTCCATTCCAGTTCCCGTTCCTGGAACGGAATCAACACTAATTATAACTAGAATTGTTTAATTCTTATACAAATTCGTCGTAGTCGTAAGTCAGCCACAACTATAGTGCTAAAAAGTCTAATTTTGAGTATAAAAAGAATAATATTAGCATAATTAACAATCATAAGAACAATTTTTGGACATATTCATTATAAAGTAAAGTACTTGTACGACCTTAACTATCAAGTTCTAGTGCACAACATATCAATATATTTATGTCATTGTCTGAAACAAAAAATCATATCAACCAAAATCTTTTGATTTATTTATATAATAAAACATCTTCTTTAGAACAGTATTGAGAACACTATAAAGCAGTAGAACTTTGATCTAAGTCAAACAACTCACTTCACTTAAGAGATAGGCTCATCACTCAACACTTCTCCAATTTTTATCAAAAAATCAAAAGTAGCTTTTAATACGTTAATAACATCAACTATAATGAACTCATTAATTGCATGATTTTATTGGTTAAGAAAAATTATTTTAATTGTGAAGTTAGACATACAATACACTTGAAATTCACTAGAGATGAAACTTTTATCAAATTTTTGACTCTAACAAGAATTTAAATCCTAATGAAAGTAGAAACTAATCCTAACCCAGTCCAAACGCGGGTTTTACACACATGTCCTAACAAAACCCAACCTAACCCGGAAAACTCCAAAAGCTTATAATTAATTCTATAATTCCAAATAAGTATCCATAATAATCCAAATGTGCTTACATTCTCAAAAATTTATAACTAAAATATCGTTACAAAACCGGCTTAAACTCGCAAAATACATTGGTGGCTATTAAATAAACATAAAAAGTGATGGAATTAGTTTGATATTTATATAAATAAAAATCATTCAATTTAGTACTTTATTTAAAATAAATAAATTTTTCAAGTTTTTTTCTCATATTAAAAATTCCGGGTTTTCCTGCTAGCACTTAAAACGTGGGCTTAACCCGTTGCTTTTATAGCAAAACCCTAACCCGGACAAACCGGATATTTTATACGAAACTCTGACCCAAACCAATCCATTGGATCCCGTGTTACGCCTCTACAGTACACACCAGAGACGCCCAAGTGGGGGTGTACCCCCCTAAGGTCCGAAATTTTACCTTGGTCCCCCTTTGAGTTGTAGACCCCCCTCCATGCATTTTTGGATTTTTACCATGGGAGGGGGGACCAAGGTAAAATTTTCAAAAAATCTTAAAAAACACTCAAGGTAAATATTATTTTTAAATAGCACCCCCCACCCCCTGGAGCTTCATACTTTCGGCATCTCTGGTACACACTACCCTTATTAAACTAGCGATTCAGAAGAACGAGAAAAAATAGTTATTCCATCCAAAGCATTAGTGGTGTGGCCCTATTATAGGAAACAAAATTTTCTTATAGAAAAGCATTGGTGGAGAGGCCTTTTCTTCGCTAACTTGATCACTGATCATTTTTCTGGAAAATGAATGTCAGTGCAACTCTTCCAGATCATAATGATCCTGAATATATACAGATAATTGGCTGATAACAGATTGATTGATACAGATAACAGATAATCTGTAATTGGTTCGATATTATTGTGGCCAATATTCACGTGCAGAGAGTCATAGAGATACATACAGACAGACAGAAAGACAAACAAATTCCTCTTATTTTTATGTAGATAAGGCCTATGTGTTGGTTTAACACCTATTTTGAGATTTTAAGCCCTATGATGAAAAACTATATAAAACAAGTTTTTCAAATAACATTATTTTCGAACTATTAATCAGACAGAGTTTGTGAGAATAGCAAACCAATAAAAATGCAACATGAATTGTACTGTACCTCTACAAATAATACTATATATTTACTGTAGATGGCATTGTTCTAACTTAGATATCATATAAAAATAAATGCTATTGTTTAACGGTTTTAATTATAATAAAATTAAATATAATTAAGTTAAAAAACTGCAAAGTTATCTACAAAGTTAGTTTAAATATAAGCATAAAATAGTTAAAAAATTACTGAAAATCAGAATTTCTCGTTCAAAATACAAAACCCTCTCCTTTTATGTAAAAAATGGGAGTACAGTACAGAGTAAATCACTGAATGACTTTTCACTTTAATATTAATATTGAAATTGACTTTTCTCGTGATTGAAAGAAATTTTGAAATAATTAATTTATTATTACGTTAATTCCATATATAATGAAAGCATAGATCTTCACTTTTATTAATTTCTATATACTGTACGTATCTATTTTGAACACTTTTATGTGAATTTCCATTAGTTTAGAGCTCAATCACAGCAAAACTATACTTATATAAATTTTGAATAAACGGCAGTTTTTGTCCTACAGTGTTTTGCAATGCATTCTTAAATGTAATCGCTGTGTAATTATGCTGAGAGTGCTTATTGAAAAACATTTTGGTAATTAAAGCGTTGCATTGCGTGCAGACCTATTAAAAAATTTGCGAACAGTTTCTTTTCACTAAAGGCTTATAATTCTAATAAGTAAAGCTGTAAATAATATTTCATTTATAAATTTTTGAAAATTTACTCTTATTTCATATTTAAGTGTTTTTGGCAAAAAATATACAATAAAAAAGAATAAATTAATTTCGAGGCTTCTTATTAAATTAAAAGCATTATTCAATAAATACCTACATATCTCTGATATATTTAAATACTATATCAAGAGTCTGACCACTGAAAGAGCACCTCAAACCACCGATTTTTAATCACTGCCTTAAATTGCCTGTTTTAATACCCTTATTGTAAACTTTTCTCATCATATATTAGTAAACATTAATTAGAATAATCAGAAATGCCTTATCAAATACGCCACTAAACAATGTCAAAAGAATTTTTGCAGTTCTTGACCAAATATTGAGATTGTTTCATAAGTAAAGTGCCAGTAATTGGCATAAAGATGGACAGAATAAAATGAAAGGGAGGACCCTTATGATAAACTTGAAATTTCAATAATTATTTAAGAAACTTTCAACATTTGCTTGAAATAAGTGAATTATTGCGCATCCTTTTACACATTATTTAACTAAATTTTTAAATTTATGTTTTATAATTCTTTTTGTTCAATAAATTTTTATTACACTTAATGAAAAATGATATGAGAGGCAAGTTTAATCTATAAATTATGATCAATCATGAATAGCGTTGCCAACTGTACCGGAATCGATGTCTGTGTCCCGGAGGAAGGAAAGTACCATTCCTTAACATGTAAATGTCCCGGAATGCAGTTTGTGGTAGTATCGGAGATTTATATAAAAAAAAAATAAGAAAATAATTATTAGAAAAAGCCTCATTTTTAACTTTATGCTCCATATAAAAGACTCAGCACACGGTACAAAAAGAGTTGAATCACTCAAATCATACTATGAATACACCGATAATGTTTTTGAGCTGAATTTGAGAACATTTTAAGACATGTACCAACTCGATGGCTGTCATTATACACTGCAATCAAACGCTTAATCGACAATTCTGTTAATATTAAAGCATATTTTGTTGGTATTGGTTGTACTGATTGTCCGCAAATAATCAATGAATTTATTTGGTGTGAAACTAAAAACAATTAAACTAAATCTGATATTTATCTGTAATTTGCACACAATTTGATGAAAATATTTCATCAAAATTTAAAACTAATTGAGAAAAATGAAGTCAAAGCTACAAATTTATATATCATGTCTAAAATGAGGACTTAATTAATAAATAGAAGAAAAACTAAATTTTTAGCTCAAAAGTTGACCACAATTTACACTTTTCTAATTTGGAGCAAAAAGAGTTCAAATGAGCTGCACTTAAATGCTGTGTTAGTTATTGATTATCTGAAAAAACATTTTAATTTTAATAACTCTCCACTCAAGATGTTTGCAACTCTTAATTTGGATAATGAATGGGTTTATGAAAATCTTTCAAAGATTACAACATCTCTTAATATACACATAAGTAGTGACAAACTTTTTGATGAAATAAATCTATTTAATGATTTAATAACTAAATTACCGCAAGAGGACAAGTCTTTAGAGTCAACAAACAAGTGGTGCAAACTTTAAATTCAATTGATTGCCAAATCTGACTAAAATGATCGAAACAGTTATGGCTATTCCTATTGGTAATGATTTTGTTAATATGGTTAGGGCTCAGATTTGTACAAAAGTAAACTTTTCAATGACTTGTAGTAATTTCAAAACATTTGTTTCAAATAATAATCAATTAATTAAAGCATCAAAAACTTTTATAAAATACAATTTTAAAAAATAAATGTAATTTTTTTTAATAAATTACTATTGAAAGCATTTTTGTACCGGAAAGTCCCGGAAAAATAGAGAAATTTGTGTTAAGTGAAGGAATCACAAACCTAAGAGTTGACAAACGCTAGTCATGAATGCAAACAAAGATAAACAATTAATGTGAACCATTTGACTCTAACTGGACGCTTGTAAGTACGACCAAAACTAGGCAGTTCAGCTTAAAACTCGACATATAAGTACTTACTTATAAGTAATATAGAATATATTTACGTGAAGACAACTTAATCCTATTTTTTCATCAAATATCAGTAAATCAAGTATTGAATCACTTTTATTAAAAAAATCACACATTTTTTATATTCAATTTGGAATAACAATAGTCAAGTCATAAACATTTCGTGAAGAGTTAAGTTTGAATTTAAAGCATTAGTTTTTTACTCTAATTATTAGTGTTTTTCATGAACTAAAATGAGAAAAGTTTTTTTAAATGTATTAAAACAGAGAATTTAAAGCTGTGATTAAAAAAAGGTGGTTTGAGGTGTAGCTACCATTTGGTTTTTAATATTGATATAATTTTAATATATTTTTATTTTTTAGTAACTCCGTTTGCATTTTCAAAGTTGTTACTTCAATTTAACCTGAATTTAGTGATAAGGTTTTCGGCGTATTGTGAAAGTCGAATTCGGCGCATGCAATAAAACGAAAGATATTTTCAAATTCGGAGTCAATATTCAGCTCAAATAATTTAAATACAGCAATAATTAAAGCTTATTGACAGCTACTTTTATAGTACCGGTAATAAATTGTTATCACTAGGACTGGAAAGTTCTGGACTTTTCCTATTTTTTTTATCTTGCATTTAATTGAGCTCTGAGTTGAATATGAGTCCGAATCACATCAAAATAAGACTTTTGAGAAGCATTTATAAATGCCTTTTTATGATTAAGTACTCTTTTGCCTATAATGTCCTATTCGTGCCGTTTTCATGCTTTTTATAAAGTTTTAGCAGAATTTTATAATATTTTATTAATTTTAAGGGAAAATTTTAAAAATTAATTTAAGTATAGTATTTCAATATTAAACTGTCTGTATTAATGTGATAATCTCTTTAAATCAAAACCTTCAATCAATTTGATGTGATCTAAAGAAAAGTGTCAGTTAATGATAAGGATGTTCCAAATGTAATTACACCTATTTTACACCTGTAAATTTCATGTAATTTTACAGCTAATGATATTAAATTACGCTCAAGTGTAAAATATTCTTGCGCCATCTAGGAGCATTAATTATTTGTTAATCAATAATTTAAGTTAAAAGTTAAAAATTTAATTAACACATGTTATTAACAAAAATGGTGAAATTAAAAAAAACCTATTTTTTAAATTTAGCTAAATCTATGCTCAATTAGTAAACATTACCACAATAATATTAGATATTCCTGCGACTAATGCTTCAGAAGAACGAGTATTTTTAATATACAAACTTATTATCCGCCAAAATATTCGAGTCAAACATAATGTCAATTATTCTCTTGATTCTAATAGAGTTAAAGTCAAATTTAATTAATTGATGTTTAAATGCAAAAATTTTAGAGAATAAAGAATTTGATAATATTGCACAATTTACACCTATTTTCATAAACTGTAGAATTGTGGAGAATTGTTTCTGCTTATGCCGCTAACCTTCACCGTAATATATTATAATTTTAATATGTATTTATTTAGAGGAAAATTGATTTTTGGTATATTTTAAATAATATTGCTGTTGAAATATCACTTTTTAAATTTCATTTCACATTTCATTAAATTTTAAAATTTATAGTTTGAATTTGATGACATCAACGGTACAAATTGTAGAAAATTTAGTTTCATATATGAAAGCTATTATTGAAAAAATTCTAAATACCCCTTAAACTTATGATATTTACACAGAAAAAAAGACTATTTTTCGGCTTATTCTGCTTGATATGAGGTCTGCCTCGAATGAAAATTTTTAGATTATGCCTCAATATTCGGTGAAATTTGGTTGACCCTGATAAACCTTATCACTAACTGATAATTTATACTAGAGGTCTACATCTTAAAAATTTTTCAAACCCTCGCCCGCCCGCACCCGCAAAATTTACAAAATTACCCCGCAAAAACCCGCAAATATTTTAAATCCACAAAATCAATCCCTAAATTTTGTTAAATCAATTGAAATATATAGAATTACAACAATTCTTTATCAAAATTGACTGTCATTTGTCTAATTCTTACAAAGAAAATAATTTCCCAAATAAAATTTGGTTATATCAATCAAAATTCACCCTAATATTCAGATTCATAATTGTTGCGGGTTAGAAAATCAAGTTTCTTCAAACCCGCACCCGCGGGTGCGGGTTTAATTTCTAGACCTCTAATTTATACCCTACTTTTCATTGGTTGAATTAAAGGAAGCACTGCGTTTGTTATACATCCCTGTTTTTATTGTTTATGCGTATTTACCATCATTTTATGGGAAAAGTTATTTGTAGTTTATTTAGAAAATTTCATTATATTCAAGTTTCGTGGGCGGCGGTAGCCACCAAAGGGATAGATAGAATTTTATTTTAACAATTAATTTTCAAGATATTGTTTATTCGGTGTTTATGGTGTTATCAAAGTTTTACATTGATGTAAAACGGGGTAAATTATGTATGTTTTTCAGGAATATTAAAACAGTTGTTATGACTGTAAAAAATGCTTATAAAATTTTATTTTAAAATGATATAAGGCATTGGCACAAATATCATCTGACTCTAATATTGGACTTTCATGATATGCCATCACATGTAATGTTTTGTAACACTAATAAGTTAAGTAAGTTTTGAACCCCTTTCTCTTCTTAATTCGCGACCACCATTACTACTACTATAAGACTACAAAAGTTTTGAAATTTTTTTTAACTTTTTCAAATTATTCAAATCAATGGTCACTTGAAAGTTAAATAGTTAAGTTTGCTATAAGGGTATTAAAAATCGGTTGCTTGAGATTCTCCTTTCATTTGACACTTACTAGTGTTACATTTATTCCAGTATGCTATTAGGGCAGTCACTTGATATATTCTACATTGAATATATTAAGCCCATTTTTTACTTGTATTGTTTTGCTTATTGACATATTTTTGAAAAATCTCAAAAGTTTATAAAGTAAGAGCACAACTAAACTTTATTCTGTTAGTAACTAACTCTTGACTCATAAAACACGATCAGCACGTTTTGTCATTTCATGCATTTTTCATGAGGTTAATGAACTTTTTCCCTAAATTTTTTATTTTCATAGTTTAGAATATTGAGAGTAAATCCTTTTTCATACTTTTCATCTGTATTATGCGGCACGAAATTGATTTATTTGTATGAAAATAAGAGGATTTGAGATATAGTATAGTATTTTAGATAAATATAGATAACTAAAAAATTTAGTTTATATTTTGCATTATCCACACATATTTTGCTTATCACTATCAGGCATAGAATTTAATTCAATATATAATTACCTTTTGAGAGCAGATATTTCCAAAGGAGGGGTCAGGGGGTGGGTTACCCCCAAACAGAATATTCAAAATCATGTAAAATTTAAAAAATTGCTTCAGAAAACTGATGAGTTTTGTTTGGCTTTGATGATTTTCTCAATTTTCTTAAGCTAATCTTCCTCTAAAACTTTGGATCTTGGAAAAGTCTGTTTTGAGATCCTTTTTTCAAAAATGTTTATATTTAAACATTTTGAGAATTAGTTTGAGCCTAAATAAGATTGCAAAGTATTAAATTTGTTAAATTTAATATAAAGTGTTTTATCAAATTTAATATCTTCAGAGAAAATTCATTATATTTTTGAAAGAAAAAATTGAATACATTTGTCCATTAGTATAATACTAGATTATTAGAAAATAATTTGAAAGAATTTGATATTTTAGAGATGAATTGTGGTGAATATAAGATAATAGATTTAGGAGAACATAATGTTTTTGATAATAATACAATTTTAACATTTTTGTTGCATTTTCAAATTTTATATTAAATTTATTCAATAAATTAAATTTAATATTAGATTTAATGTTTTGGAGAAAATTTAATAAATTTAGCAACGCTAACGTGTAGGCCCAGCTCTTCATTGAATATAGAATTCTAATTCATTTTATATTTGCAATATGTGCTGATAATGCAAAATATATTTTCTAAGATAAGTAAAACAATCTCTCAAAAGTCCCTTATTTTCTATAAAAATCAATTTCTGATTTTCACATTAATACTGAATTTCAATAATATAAAAGTTTTCTTATACAAGTGACTTATGACTTATTAATCACTTTATACTCCTGTTTATACTCTGTTTATAACAAATCAATAAGAAATAAACTTTTTATTTGTAAGTAATGAAGAGCATATGCTCGAAAATCCCGAACCTGAGCGTGAGCCTAGGATTCTAAACAACGAGCCTAAGCCTGAGTCTGTAATGTTTAAAAACGTACATTATATACAAAAACTTATCAAAAGTGTTATTTAATATAAAAGCATATATAAGACAAAAACAAAAAACTTACGAATTTAGATATTCATACACTGTAAACAAAATACTAACAATTACTGTATGTTATTCTGTTGCCAGATTTTGCGCGACCCTTCCCTGGACACCACAAAAAGGTGTCCTATCTAGAGGTGAGTAGGGGACTTTAGCCCCCCAAAGATTTTTGAACATTTAAGTAAAGGTACACTTACTCAAACAAAGACATACAATATCCAGGAAAGTCCAGTGATGCGTAGGGATCAAAAAGGGATCAAAAAGAGACCAAACATAATAATTGTTTAGTCATTGCAAATGTCCTTCTTATTCAAACTGATAACAGAACTAACATTTAGTCAAGAAATGAAACTAGTTCTCAAACCCTTATCCCTACGTATCTTTACAGGAATGATGAGAATATGTCTTTGTATGTTTCAGTGTACTTATTGTTTTAGTACTCATTTTATTTGCAATCATCTAAATTGTATGCACTCTATTGTCATTAACATCTGATTTTGAATAAACCAATCAATAGATATCTTAAAATTATTTTTAAAAATTGATTAAAAAATTATACATCAGATTAAACACATTTCAAGCAGTGATGTTCAACGCTCGGTGGCGAGCGAGAGCGCGCTTGGTTGAAAGCCGAGCGTGAGCACGCTCGAGCGAGCCTCAAGTGTATTACATATTAAAATGTTTTTTTTATGAAACAAAGGCTTTTATTTATAAAAAAAAATACTTTTATAATAAACGCACACATAATTCAGTTTTAAAGAATTTAGCTCTAGAATTGCTCAGTTTATCATATATTTCCTTAAACAAATTTTTTGCAAGAAAGTCCCAAAAAATAATTAAATCAGCTGAATTGACGCTCGGTAAACGCTCGGTACCTGAACGCGAGCGTTGAGCGTCAAAATTCCCCCGAGCACGAGCGCCGACCGTGAACATTGCTGATTTCAAGCCTATAAAAATGCTATAATAAGTGTACCATAGCTCGGGCACGGATTTTTTGGTAAAAATAAGTATCTGATTTGGTAAGCATTTGGTAAGGAAAAAATGTCAAATTTGGTAACTTTTTGGTAATTTTTTAACACGAAAATTGGTATCAAATATAGTTTTAAAACATTTATAAATTATTTATTATTTTCAAACTTTTGCATGATCAACTTTACCCCTTATTATCCATTACAGCTATCATTTAATTGAAATTTTAATCTATGATTTTTTCATAAATAAGTGAATATTATTTATATAGACATTTTAAAAAAATTCTAATGCAAATATTTTTAAAATAAAAATGTTATAACTAACAGTAAAAATGCATTTTATAACATATGAAGAGAAAAACAATGTAAGACCAGAGTAAGACAACCAAGAGGGTGAAAACTCTAATTTTCATACTGGAAATCATTTGAACAGCTTAAAAAATCATAGAATAATATATTATTTATTTTTATTTTTAGAAAAAAACATAGGGTCCAAGAAGTTGATATTTTGAAAGTAATCGAATATCTAGACAGTCCAGATGAAATCTGGGCTGTTGGTTACCATAAGTTTCCATAAAGTTTCCATAAATTTTGATTAAAATAAGGTCTTAAATCTGTTAGCATGTGATTTTCCCCATAAGGGCAAGTTAAGTGTTAGTGCAAAGTTTTAAATAACTTTATTTAAGTTACTTTCTGCAAAATATACCTCTTTATTGGTAATTTTTAGACAAAATTCTCTAATTTGGTAAATGTGGTAACTTTTTGATAATTACCAAAAAATTCGGGCCATAATCATAGCTTTGACTTAGAAATTATAGAACTAGCCTGTGTTGAATCCGTAAAACAACAGTAATTATTATCAAATAAAGGTGTTCATAATTTAAAAATATATATAGTATTCAAGTCACATAGTTATGCAGATATATATCGGTACACTAGTAAACCTGTATTTACACAGAATAAATAGACTAATCATTGGTTGCGTTGCCAGATCCCCAGTTTAGGGCTGGAGTCTCCAGTTTTTAGCCCCGTTGATTTTGAGAATTTGAAAAAGCATACGTTGGTCCCCTCTTTAATTTTTTGACCAATTTTGGAAAAAGCATACTTTGGTACCTCTTTGATATTAAATGTCCAGTTTTGAGGCAAATATGACCTGTCAACACTAATTAGATTGTGGAGTTTGATATATGAAATTCGAAAACTTTATAATTTGTCTAAGTCTATGGTATTCATTTGATTTTAGGTATATTTACTATAAAGAATAGCAAGTTATAGTAAAAACACAATCCAAAGATTATACAAATAAATATAGAAGTAAAAGATGTGTATTTCTTTATAATCTCATTTTACTCTACAGTATACATATTATATGAACTGTCGTGACTTATAAGCATATATTTCGAATGTTTTTTCAATTTTTATATGTGATCAATAATTTATATACACTTAATGGTTAAATAGTAAATCTATAACATTGAAGATTGACTTCTTCTAACATTAAGTGACATCCGTTCCGCGATATCTTAACTATTGAGGTGAGAAGAAAGCAATATCTAAATGACTGTTCTCAGCTGTTTATGTGATTAAGTCAATTACTGATATAATATTATTTGAAAAACTTCTAAAGTTATATTTCAAGTATACTCTGCAATATATACTAATATCTGAAATAATAGACCAAAAACATAATAAATAATTTGAAGGCTATGTTTTTAATTTGGTATACCTTTAGCTTCTTTAATACAGATTAAGTAAACTTTGTTATGGAAAAAATAAAAGTTGTTAAAGTAAACAGTGATTACAGCAAAGAAATGTAGTGCTTCGAAACATTAAACTGTATTATATCTTATAGTTATGTTATAACAAAGATCACTTTTATCTCATTTGCCAACAAACTGACTTATGTGCATAACAATTGCTAATTGAAATCAATACAAGTATTGTATTTTATATTATATGCTCAGTACAAATAAGTTACAATATATACATTACATGTATTACATGCTAGTATTTTATTATTGAATAGAAACTCTTTATAGCATTAAAACTTTATAGTTGTAGTTCTAGTTGATGGTGAATTTTGTAAAGCTTCATTAGATAGTTACACTTTACTAGTGAACGGGCATTATTTCTCGTGATGCATGTGAACCATTAAAGTTAAAAGATGGGCCATTACTTCTACATATATATTGTGTGTACATTTCGAATAACATATCATCACCAATCAATCTATTTATAAATAGTAGTCTTTTTCCTTTTAGAAAAGTCTCTCAGCTCTAGCGATAGAATTAGGCAGCAATGGTCTAATTTGACTATATATTTAAGTATATTATTTAATACAGTATATAGAGTACTACTTTTTTTGTATACAGTTTAATTTACAGTACAGTATTGTGTATTTATTGTTACATATGATATATTCATATATAAGTATACATTACTATAGTAAAGCTGTTATAAGTATTGTGATGTCTTCATCATGAGATGCATTGGTTCACTTGGGAAATCACTTGAATCCTTGCATGTATGACTTGGATTGGCTGATGTTGATTCCAAAATAACTGATGAGTGCACTTCTCGCTTAAAAGTTATGAGAGAATGTATCGCAAATCTGAATTGTATTGCAGTACTGGAGCATCACATTAAATGCTAAGAACGTGATTGAGGACACTATTGCACACTACAGTACAGTGTATTGCAATATCTCATCTATAGTTAAGTAAAATCTTCTCACAATAAACTTTACATGACTATCATCGGTGAATATTTTTCATTATCACATTCATGTAACAAATACTAGCGAACACGCACTCACCCACTTTAGCTGATTGTAAGCGTTTTGTGTGAGAAATTGTACACTAAAATGTGGTGTCGTATCAAATTTAAGTGATAGTCACTTGCAATTTATTATTGTCATCAAAGCTATCGTTCAGCAAAACTAACTTTTAGACGATAAAAATACTATATATTCGCTTTTCATGTTCTACAACATATCAAAGTTAGTGTACAGCTTAGTAAGCAAAAGCACCAGTTCAGCCATATATTCCATTGGCCACTCATGTTTACAATTGATGCAGCCGTGTCTCTCACTGTTAGGTAAGCATCAAATAATTCAATTAGAAATGGCTTTTCTTCTCAAATGTTAAACTACAGAGTATTGCTGTCTTTATTGATATATACAGTATATCTAAGTTTGCTTAAAATTTGCTCTATTGGACACTCAATCTTAAAGAACTTTTGACTTCTATACAATACATCTCTTATTAGTTGTAATAATTCTTTTCTTTTTTAAATAAGAAATCAAAAGAAGTTCATGATCTTCAATAAAAAAATCTATTGTATTCGTATAGTATTTGACTGTTGAAGATTTTTCAAGTATTGAGTTCTCGAAATAGAGTATATGGTAGCTGTAATATTAGCTTTATTATCAGTTTTCATAATAATCTTTGAATGTATGATCATTTACAATGTTATTAGAGAAAAAAGCTCTAAAATCTTTCAATAAAAAAATTAAGTCATATTGAGATTCGATCACTAACTTTACTAGAGATCCCTCTTTAAGCCAATCACTCTATCCATTAGACCAGAAAATTATTATAAAAATTCTGAATTAAATAGCTTTCTGTTTAGTAATATGTCCTTATAATAAAAATCAGATAAAAATATATGTTTAATCATTGAGAGTATTGAAAATTGCTCTTTGACAAGAATGAACTCATAATCATTACATACGCTTATATGACAGCTACTGTACCTGTAATTTATTGTTATACTACTAGCCAGTAATAGACTAACTTATAATAGTGTAATACTAGTATACCTTGACTCAGGTTTTCACTTATATGCAATCCTGAAGATTTCATATCTACTTCTCCTGCAACCAATGCTTCATTGCTCATTGTATACATTCGTGATATGGTTGCCGTACATTTTAATCTCATATTATTGCCATTTCTAAAATGCTTTATAAGTCAAATATAAAATATATACTTCAGAAAAGTTTATGCACGGAATCTAAATATATATCATTTCTTTTTCTTTTAGTTTTATTCAGACCTTATCGTTAGTAATAAATTTCAAGCTTAAGCTACTGGTCTCGAGTCCGTCAGAATGAAGAGTAGTTGAATAGATTGTTTCATACTCACTGCCGGCCTGTGGTTGCAAATTAGTCTTATAAGGTATTTATTTATGTAAGAAATCTCTTTGAGATTCAATTAGAAGTGTTTTCAATTAATTTTAGAAAAGAGAACAGTATGTAAATCATTTATGATAAGCAAACACTTACTTCGTGATCATTTATATACCTGAATGTTTAATGTCAACAATTTTATTGATTGCACAGAAAAAAAATTAAAAGAAATAAAATTTATTTCAATAGTGTCTCCACTTCATAAAACGAAAATCTTACCACTTTAATGATGCCGAGGGCTTACTTTTAGCAGAAGTGCAATTCAATGATACTGTAAAAGTGTAATAAAAGAGATTAATATACAGTATCTGTAGTATAATGAAGACGAGTGTAAATTCACTATTTAGCACTTCAAGAATACGTCAATGAAAATAAAATCCACTATAAATAGTATTTAGGGTTCAAATTATCCAATAGTATACCTATATCTCCAACTTTGTATTTAGAGCGTCCGCCTGTTATAACCGGTCCACTCAATGGAAGAACTAAAACATGATTTAGATTAAGTCTAATTAATTTCTTGACAAAAGTAATTATTTTCAATTTAAACGATTATCTGCCTATTATTCCTTTAACATAAACATATATAACGGTACAAAAGGCATATTATATCTAAAAAGTACACGCGTTCATAAAATTAGTAAAAAAATCTTTCATTTATGAGTGACACACAAAAAAAGTTTGACAGTAATTTTTTGATTTCAGCATTTTTAACGATGGGATTTAATTATTTTAATGATAGGTTAAATGTAAATATATTTTATGCAATTAATGTTATTATAATGTATATATATATATATATATAACATTAAATTCGATTTTTTACGAGTTCTTATATGGCTTTTAGAACTTTGATATAAAGTCCTGTAAAGTAATTTATCTCATTTCTATTCTTAAAAACTTTCAATTTAAATGTGATATTTAAGTTAATTTTAATGACTTGCAGCAGAGTTTTGAGTACTTCAAACATAAAAATTTGTGAAATGTATACTTCATTCAAAAAATCTCTAAAATATAGTCAAAATATTTTTGAGTCAAATGAACTTTTGAAAAGCCAGACAAGTCAAGTCCTCTTCAGTTTTTGTTTAATCAATCATTGATTAAAAGTAATGGCTTTCATTTAAATCACTGAACTATATATTCGTGAATATTTAAATTTCATTAATTTAAAAAAAGAATTTTAAAAAATCGATATAAACTTGAATTGACGACTATATTATTAAAAATGTAAATAAATATATAAACGCATTGTAAATAAAAAAAATATATGACTGTATATAACATAAAATATATTTTAAGATAAAATGTTATGTAGTTATTGCGGTAGTGTTTGAAACAAATAAGAAATTACAGAAACTACATACTGTACAGACTATTGTTTAAAAAAGTTCTCAAAGATGAATGGGGAGAAAATTTTAACATCTTTAAAAAGTTGAGTTATTGCTATTAAAACGCTTCACATTTTTTAGTTTTTGAAAAAAAGAATTTTACTCAATTCGTCCAAATTCCACTTTAAATGAATTGCATGAAGAAAAATGTTTGAGTAGACAACTAAAGACTCTTTTAAATCTAACTCAAAGCACAGACACTGAAGGCTTCAGCTCGTGAGCTAAAAGTGATTTTGTTGGTTCAGAATAGGGAAAAAAATCGAGCAGTGGTTCTACTAAATAGTGGATTCTTATGTACGAAAATAACTGAGTTCTAAAATATAAAAAATTATTGAGCTTTAAAGCTTATATTGAGTTGAGTTGACAGAAAAATAAAATATTGATGAAATACAATGCGAGTCAAACGTGTGTCAAACTAATGAATGTCAAACTATAGTTCGGACCATTCAAAAGGTTTCATAACTTTATTGCTTTTAGTTGTTTGCAAATTGTTAAACTATCAATTAAAGTGTTTCTAAAGAACTCAATCATTCATTATACTGAAGTCATGATTTCATTATATATGTTGTGTTTACATTAGAACTCACAAAAGGACTCACTTTATAGTGTTTTTATATTATTATAATATAATTACAATGCTTTGATACATACTCGAATGCTTGCATTTCTCTCGTGCTCATAAAATATATACAAATCATAGTGTCATTAAAGTCAAAGGAGTTCCGAACTATAAAAAGTAAGGATAATATTGTAAAACTGTAGATTTGATACTAAAGGTATAGTATTTATTAATTCAAATACTATTTATTTGAAAAACACAAATAGTACTCATAAACTATGTTAACTTTGAGACATATTTTTAACCAGTCTATTAAAAGACACACTGCAGATGAAAATTATGAAATATAACATGTTATGTTCATTTTTCAACCAAATATTATTGTAATTAAGTTATGCTTATTATTATTAAATGTTGAATATATAGAGCGAATCACTTGAAATTACTCAGATTTGTATAGAAGATAATGAGTTTACTATTCAAACAATTGTTAAATGTCTTTATTATGTTTAAGATATAAATACTAAACAAATTCAATAACATTAAAATTGTATTTATATATTAAAATTTTTGTATTGCAATATGAAAAATATGTTCGTAGAATCAAAAGCAACAGTTAGTGAAACAAATAGCTTATCACATTTTCTAATTTACAGTGTTTTAAAAAATAGAGTCCTTAGGTAACCGTCACTGCATTTATTGAATGTATAGATGGGCATAAGTTAGCTTTGAGCTGCTCAGCGCTTCAATTTTGAGGTTTTGTAAGCTTGAAGCTCAGAATGTAAAGCAGAAGCGCAGCTCAAGCTCAAGCATAAAGCTTATTGCTTAAGCTTCAAGCTCAGTTCAGCTGAAGGTCAGTTTAAATTTTAGAGAGCATAGGAATGCAAAAATCGTGTCAATATGTTGTTATTAGATGTTACAAATGTTGTTAAGCAAGAGATATTGTTACAAAGAAGAGTAACAGATTATCAGATAATTCATTGCAAAGTTTGGTGTTTCAATATTTTTTAAACCTTTTTGATCAAAATGATTAATTTATTTGTGTTTAAATATTTAACATATATTTCTTGCACTTTTTAAAACAAATGCATTTTCGAATTGAAATTTTTATTCGTTAATTTTTTTTGATAAGCTCTGAAATGTAGCTCAGACTTCAGCTCTGAGCTTATGAGTAAAAGGGCAGCTCAAGGGTTCTTGAAGACAAACTGAGTTCAGCTCATGCGAGTTTCAAGCTTGAGCTTGAAGCTCAAATTTTTGAGCGAATGCCTTTCTATAATTGAATGAGAGTGTTAAAGCAGTCTTTCAAATAGAAAAGCAAGAGAGCCATAGCCCTACACTACTGTAACAGTTACGAAGATAAAAATTTAAAAGTTAGTTATGTCTTACCTGTCACTTCTAAAATTTTCTGGCCCTCAGCCGTAACAAAAGATGGTGCCTCTGCTGAGACTTCGCACCTAAATATAAATTTAATGTAAGTTATAAATCTATTAATAATAGTATTTATATGAATATTATTGCAATCATCAACACCTATAAACCCCAGCCGTGTGAATATCAACATGTCTCAGAAAGACTGAGTTTTTGCCAGATCTCGACAGCTAATAAAAAATTTAAAACACCGTTATATAGTTTTATTGCCATCATAAACGGTAATAGTTATTGCAAAATAAAGTTTTACATCGACTCTGATGCCAGGCATGGGTAGGAACTGTCCCGGCGGCCAGTCTTTTGGGACATATCTTCAATTTTTGATTATAAGAATTGAAGAAAAATAAACAGATTATAATTTAATATACATTTTAAACAAATAAATAAATTTTTGAGCAAAAATAGAATAAATTAAAATATTATTTTGAAGGTTCAATTGAAACGAATAGTTACCTATAAAATTCCACGTCATTCTTGTACCTATAAATATATCAATTTATTATAATCAAAGCACAGTACTTGTCCTTATGATCGGTTTATTTTTAATTACTAGTAATTAAAGGATTACTACAAAAGAAATAATCAGAACTTTCTATGATTTGAAATCATTATTTCAATTATAATTAGTTTCATAACTTTGCTTTACAGTAATTTAATTATAGATTAGTTTAAAGATAGAACTAACCATTTAACTGAATAAAGTCGATCATCGCCCAAATCGTAACTACATGTTAGTTCTACAGATTCACCCACGTAAGAAGGTGAGGGCACGTCTAGCATTATGAACTGCAGCGCTAATACAGATTCTGGGAAAAAGATTATTAAATTAAATAAAAATTTTAAATGTTATTAATTATTGTCCTCTCAAATTAGATTCATGAGTCTGTTTTATTTTCAATTAAAATCAAATTTTTCAATTAATCTGAATTTATTTTCTTTTAATACATTTTATTAGTGGTCGGTACGGATCTCGAAATTTCGGGATCCCAACCGAAATTTACTCGAGTCCCCGTTCTGTGATTATTCATTTATATACCGCTTTCCCGACTCCGTTCTGGACTAAAAATATTTTTGATGAAAATTTGATTATAATTTATTAAAAAATTTTAGTTTCCTTCAACAAAAATTTCATTTAAAAAATGAAATTAAGTTTATATCCAAACATCTCTAAAATTAATGCATTTAGAGGTGTGCTTATGATGTCATTTAAAAAAGTTGAAGACATATCGCTATTTTATCTATGAAAGTAACTTAATTTTTTAATGTCTGTGGTGCATACTGTCTGTCTGTAAAATTTCTAGAAATAATCTTTTTTATGAGAAAATTTGTAAAAATAGTTCTCATTTGCATATCCCCTCCCCTACCAAAACACAAAGGATGCGTGTTAACCATTGGAAACAATTAGAGATGTGACAGATTCTTGTGCAGCTTTATGTAATAATTATTGTTAAGGTTTTATATTTAATGTTGCGAAGAGAAACACAATTAAATTTGAACCCAACTTAAATAATATATAAGTTTTTGTCCACACTCCTAAACTTATACACCATAATCCTCTCTGACTTATGATAATGTTATTTAGAAAATGAATAATTGGGCCGATTTATTATAGAAATCTTTACTCTTCATTAAAAGTTTTAACTTAATAAGTTATTGAAATATTCTATTATTAATAATGATATCAATTTCGAAAATGTTCTAAAACTTTAATAACTTTATTTCGCTGATAATATCCATTAATATATTTATATAAAAGTTTTATACTTGATATGATTCCTTTTTAATCATTTTTTGAAGAATCAAAGACTAAAACTATACATAAGCCAGAGATCACATCTTGACTCCACTGATTGAAATTGATGGCTATTTTTATAATTATTTACGCGAACATTCAATAGGATTCTTTTTTGCATGTTATACAATACATTGAGTTGTGCTTCTTTTCATTTCATATCATACTTAACTGCTAAGAGGGTTGGGGTTTGTGATACATTTATCATTTTTTTTCATTGAATCTTCATTTAATTCTTTGAATAAAATGGAATATAAATTGATGTACTGGTAAATAGTTTAGTACTACTATTCATAAGTTTGTCTAAATTTGAAATTTTTTCAATTCAAATACACCCTATCCCGCTTATAGTGAAAGCGTACATTGGAAGTCAAAGTGGTAATGCTATTTCCATCTCAAAAAACCACTTAAATTTTGCTAATTTAATGCATACGTATATTTTTGGGTATGGTTATCAATGCAAAAATTTTCTTATTGACAATCAAAAGACTATTGATTGAGTAATTAAATATATTACCCCTTAGTATTTCTTATTGAAATTTTAAAAAAGCTATAATAATGAGAAATTTAATGAATAATATTTGATAGAATGCTTTTCTAATTTGAATTGAAGTAACTTTTAAATTGAAAAGGATTGGCTGCAATTTAAGCTTAATATAAAAAATTAATTCTTGTACTCACCGCATATAAGAAGAAGTATCAGTAGCAGAAAGTTTAACATGATTTTACAATTTTCACACGTTCAGCAACAATAGTTGAAATATCGGAATTGCACTGCATTTTGAGTTCTTTTCTTAGACTTGCAAACACTTCCCAACAGCATCTTTTAATCTATAACAGAACGATATTAAGTGCAGGTTTAAATTCTCTTTTACTAGTTTTCAGTGCATACACAAGATTTTTCCTATTGAAGCAAAGAGACACAGAGACGAATGCAATAAGATTGATGCATTTATCTAAACCGAATCCTTTAAGATTCTTTTGGGCTTTACTCAGTTCTTGGTTGTGTCTAACAATGTGTTTTAGAAAGTATTTCTTAACAACTCTCGGAAAAATCGCATTCAAATGGATATACAGTGCAGGCACACTGTTCACAATGGCCGAGATTTGTATATATACTGCATGTCTGGCACATTCAAATAATGATAAATGAGGAAACAAAGTAAAGTTTTGTCAAATTTTATTCAAATTTATTTTTTATAAAAAATTAATTCATTCACAATTTTAATATATTTTATTTGAAATCTCTTTAATATTGTATATGAATTGAGTAAATGATGAGTAAATCAAATTATTTTGTAAAATAAGCTCATAAGCTAACGATTATAAGTTTGATTACTTTATTATCTTATTTATACAATAATTGTTGACCTCATTTATTAGTATAAGACAAGCTTTTGCTCAATTGATTGATGGACTTAAAGATACAAAAGAAAATTGGACTCTGATTGCAAATCCGTCGAATAAAATATTTATTAATTCCGTAAAATTAATTTCAAACAGTATTTATTCAAAATAGCATACAATAGAATAATAGAATCAATTAGAGCGCAAAATTATGGTTAGCTATCAATGGCTTGTTTAGAAAGGCGTCAAATTAATCTTAAGTCTTTAGTTGGAAACAAATAAAGTCCATGTTATGGACGTTCCAGTTTCGTTCCTTTATGAAAAGTAAAATTTGACTTATATATGGCCTCATCTTATCCTAGGTTTGAAAAATTAATTCTATTTTGCTCCACAAAGCAGCTTAAGATAGGGAGTATCACATTAATAGCCAACATTTTTCTCTGCTGTGAT